>CAWUFW010018683.1:0-212873 GCA_963921515.1 Calotriton arnoldi | reverse complement strand
AAGGGGTGCAGAAAGAAGCAAGAGAGTGCAGAAAGAAACAAAAGAAGTGCAGAAAGAAGGAACAGAGGTGCAGAAAGAGGCAAGAGGGGTGCAGAAAGAAAGAAAAGAAGTGCAGAAAGAAGCAACAGAGGTGCAGAAAGAGGCAAGAGGAGTGCAGAAAGAGGGAAGAGAGGTGCAGAAAGAAGCAAGAGAAGTGCATAAAGAAGCAACAGAGATGCAGAAAGGGGGAAGTGGGGTGGAGAAAGAGGCAAGAGGGATACAGAAAGAAACAAGAGAGGTGCCGAAAGAAAGAAAAGAAGTACAGAAATAAGGAACAGAGGTGCAGAAAGAGGCAAGAGGGGTGCAGAAAGAGGGAAGAGGTGGTGCAGAAAGAGGCACAAGGGGTGCAGAAAGAAGCAAGAGAGGTGCAGAAAGAAACAAAAGAGTGTGCAGAAAGAAGGAACAGAGGTGCAGAAAGAGGACGAGGGGTGCAGTAAGAAACAAAAGAACTGCAGAAAGAAGCAACAGAGGTGCAGAAAGCGGCAAGAGGAGTGCAGAAAGAGGGAAGAGGGGTGCAGAAAGAGGAACGAGGGGTGCAGAAAGAAGCAAGAGAGGTGCAGAAAGAAGCAATAGAAGTGCATAAAGAAGCAACAAAAATGCAGAAAGGGGGAAGTGGGGTGGAGAAAGAGGCAAGAGGGATACAGAAAGAAACAAGAGGTGCAGAAAGAAAGAAAAGAAGTGCAGAAAGAAGGAACAGAGGTAGATGTAGAGGCGTGCAGAAAGAGGCAAAAGGGGTGGAAAAGGAAGCAAGAGGTGCAGAAAGAAACAAAAGAAGTACAGAAAGAAGGAACAGAGGTGCAGAAAGAGGCAAGAGGGGTGCAGAAAGAGGTAAGAGGGGTGCAGAAAGAGGCACGAGGGGTGCATAAAGAAGCAAGAGAGGGACAGAAAGAAGCAAGAGAAGTGCATAAAGAAGCAACAAAAATGCAGAAAGGGGGAAGTGGGGTGGAGAAAGAGGCAAGAGGGATACAGAAAGAAACGAGAGGTGCAGAAAGAAAGAAAAGAAGTGCAGAAAGAAGGAACAGAGGTAGATGTAGAGGCGTGCAGAAAGAGGCAAAAGGGGTGGAAAAGGAAGCAAGAGGTGCAGAAAGAAACAAAAGAAGTACAGAAAGAAGGAACAGAGGTGCAGAAAGAGGCAAGAGGGGTGCAGAAAGAAAGAAAAGAAGTGCAGAAAGAAGCAACAGAGGTGCAGAAAGAGGCAAGAGGAGTGCAGAAAGAGGGAAGAGAGGTGCAGAAAGAAGCAAGAGAAGTGCATAAAGAAGCAACAGAGATGCAGAAAGGGGGAAGTGGGGTGGAGAAAGAGGCAAGAGGGATACAGAAAGAAACAAGAGAGGTGCAGAAAGAAAGAAAAGAAGTGCAGAATGAAGGAACAGAGGTGCAGAAAAAGGCAAGAGGGGTGCAGAAAGAGGGAAGAGGGGTGTGAAAGAGGCACGAGGGTGCAGAAAGAAGCAAGTGGGTGCAGAAAGAAGCGAGAGCTGAAGAAAGAAACAAAAAGTGCAGAAAGAAGGAACAGAGCTGCAGAAAGAGGCAAGAGGGTGCAGAAAGAGGGAAGAGGGGTGTAGAAAGAGGCACAAGGATTACAGAAAGAAGGTACAGAGGTACAGAGAGAAGCAAGAGAAGTGCAGAAAGAAGCAACAGAGGTGCAGAAAGAGGGATGAGGGGTGGAGAAAGAGGCAAGAGAAGTGCAGAAACAAGCAACAGAGATGCAAAAAGAGGCGAACAGGGGTGGAGAAAGTGGCAAGAGGGGTGCAGAAAGAAGCAAGAGAGGTGCAGAAAGAAACAAAAGAAGAGCAGAAAGAAGGAACAGAGGTGCAGAAAGAGGCAAGATGGGTGCAGAAAGAGGAAGAGGGGTGAAGAAGCACGGGCGGTGCAGAAAGAAGCAAAGAGGTGCAGAACGAAGCAAGAGTAGTGCAGAAAGAAGCAACAGAGGTGCAGAAAGAGGCAAGAGGGGTGCAAAAAGAGGGAAGATGGGTGCAGAAAGAGGCACGAGGGGTACAGAAAGAAGCAAGAGATGTGCAGAAAGAAACAAAAGAATTGCAGAAAGAAGGAACAGAGGTGCAGAAAGAGGCAACAGGGGTGAAGAGAGAGGGTAGAGGGGTGCAGAAAGAAGCAAGAGAGGTGCAGAAAGAAGCAACAGATATGCAGAAAGGGGGAAGAGGGGTAGAGAAAGAGTCAAAAGGGGTACAGAAAGAAGGAAGAGAGGTGCAGAAAGAAACAAAAGAAGTGCAGAAAGAAGGAACAGAGGTGCAGAAAGAGGCACAAGGATTGCAGAAAGAAGGGGCAGAGGTGTAGAGAGAAGCAAGAGAAGTGCAGAAAGAAGCAACAGAGGTGCAGAAAGAGGGATGAGGGGTAGAGAAAGAGGCAAGAGAAGTACAGAAAGAAGCAACAGAGATGCAAAAAGGGGGAACAGGGGTGGAGAAAGTGGCAAAAGGGTGCAGAAAGAAGCAAGAGAGGTGCAGAAAGAAACAAAAGAAGAGCAGAAAGAAGGAAAAGAGGTACAGAAAGAGGCAAGAGGGGTGCAGACAGAAGGAAGAGGGGTGCAGAAAGAGGCACAAGGGGTGTAGATAGAAGCAAGAGATGTGCTGAAAGAAACAAAAGAAGTGCAGAAAGAAGGAGCAGAGGTGCAGAAAGAGGCAACAGTGGTGAAGAAAGAGGGAAGTGGGGTGGAGAAAGAGGCAAAGGGGTGCAGAAAGAAGCAAGAGAGCTGCAGAAAGAAACAAAAGAAGTGCAGAAAGAAGCGACAGAGTAGGAGAAAGAGCCAAGAGGGGTGCAGAAAGAGGCAAAAGGGTGCAGAAAGAAGCAAGAGGTGCCGAAAGAAACAAAAGAAGTGCAGAAAGAAGGAACAGAGGTGCAGAAAGAGGCAAGAGGGGTGCAGAAAGAGGGAAGAGGGTGCAGAAAGAGGCACGAGGGTGCAGAAAGAAGCAAGTGGGGTGCAGAAAGAAGCGAGAGCTGAAGAAAGAAACAAAAAAGGGCAGAAAGAAGGAACAGAGCTGCAGAAAGAGCGATGAAGGGTAGAGAAAGAGGCAAGAGAAGTACATAAAGAAGCAACAGAGATGCAAAAAGGGGGAACAGGGGTGGAGAAAGTGGCAAAAGGGGTGGAGAAAGAAGCAAGAGAGGTGCAGAAAGAAACAAAAGAAGAGCAGAAAGAAGGAAAAGAGGTACAGAAAGAGGCAAGAGGGGTGCAGACAGAAGGAAGAGGGGTGCAGGAAGAGGCAAGAGGGGTGTAGAAAGAAGCAAGAGATGTGCAGAAAAAAACAAAAGAAGTGCTGAAAGAAGGAGCAGAGGTGCAGAAAGAGGCAACAGTGGTGAAGAAAGAGGGAAGAGGGGTGGAGAAAGAGGCAAAGGGGTGCAGAAAGAAGCAAGAGAGCTGCAGAAAGAAACAAAAGAAGTGCAGAAAGAAGGAACAGAGGTGGAGAAAGAAGCAAGAGGGGTGCAGAAAGAAACAAAATAAGTGCAGAAAGAAGCAACAGAGGTGCAGAAAGAGGCAAGAGGAGTGCAGAAAGAAGCAAGAGATGTGCAGAAAGAAACAAAAAAGTGCAGAAAGAAGGAACAGAGGTGCAGAAAGAGGCAAGAGGGGTTTGGGAAGAGTGGTGTGAAAGAGGCACAGGGGGTGCAGAAAGAAGCAAGAGAGGTGCATAAAGAAGTAACAGAGGTGCAGAAAGAGGGAAGAGGGGTGGAGAAAGAGACAAGAGAAGTACAGAAAGAAGCAACAGAGATGCAGAAAGGGGAACAGGGGTGAAGAAAGTGGCAAGAGGGGTGCAGAAAGAAGCAAGAGAGGTGCAGAAAGAAACAAAAGAAGAGCAGAAAGAAGGAACAGAGATGCATAAAGAGGCAAGATGGGTGCAGAAAGAGGGAAGAGGGGTGCAGAAAGAAGCACGAGTGGTGCAGAAAGAAGCAAAGAAGTGCATAAAGAAGGAAGAGAAGTGCATAAAGAAGCAACAGAGATGCAGAAAGGGGGAAGTGGGGTAGAGAAAGAGGCAAGAGGGATACAGAAAGAAACAAGAGAGGTGCAGAAAGACACAAAAGAAGTACAGAAATAAGGAACAGAGGTGCAGAAAGAGGCAAGAGGGGTGCAGAAAGAGGGAAGAGGGTTGGAGAAAGAAGCAAGAGAAGTGCAGAAAGAAGCAACAGAGATGCAGAAAGGAGGAAGAGGGGTAGAGAAAGAGGCAAAAGGGGTACAGAAAGAAGGAAGAGAGGTGCAGAAAGAAACAAAAGAAGTGCAGAAAGAAGGAACAGAGGTGCAGAAAGAGGCACAGAGGAGTGCAGAAAGAAGGAGCAGAGGTGCAGAAAGAAGCAAGAGAAGTGTAGAAAGAAGCAACAGAGGTGCAGAAAGAGGGAAGAGGGGTATAGAAAGAGGCAAGAGGGGTGCAGAAAGAAGCAAGAGAGGTGCAGAAAGAAACAAAAGAAGTGCAGAAAGAAGGAACAGAGGTGCAGAAAGAGGCAAGAGGGGTGCAGAAAGAAGGAAGAGGGGTGCAGAAAGAGGCACAAGGGGTGCAGAAAGAAGCAAGAGATGTGCAGAAAGAAACAAGAGAAGTGCAGAAAGAAGCAACAGAGGTGCAGAAAGAGGCAACAGAGGTGAAGAAAGAGGGAAGAGGGGTGGAGAAAGAGGGAAAGGGGTACAGAAAGAAGCAACAGAGCTGCAGAAAGAAACAAAAGAAGTGCAGAAAGAAGGAACAGAGGTGCAGAAAGAGGCAAGAGGGGTGCAGAAAGAGGCAAAAGGGTGAAGAAAGAAGCAAGAGGTGCAGAAAGAAACAAAAGAAGTGCAGAAAGAAGATACAGAGGAGGAGAAATAGGCAAGAGGGGTGCAGAAAGAAACAAAATAAGTGCAGAAAGAAGCAACAGAGGTGCAGAAATAGGCAAGAGGACTGCAGAAAGAAGCAAGAGATGTGCAGAAAGAAACAAAAGAAGTGCAGAAAGAAGGAACAGAGGTGCAGAAAGAGGCAAGAGGGGTGTGGGAAGAAAGAAAAGAAGTGCAGAAAGAAGCAACAGAGGTGCAGAAAGAGGCAAGAGGAGTGCAGAAAGAGGGAAGAGAGGTGCAGAAAGAAGCAAGAGAAGTGCATAAAGAAGCAACAGAGATGCAGAAAGGGGGAAGTGGGGTGGAGAAAGAGGCAAGAGGGATACAGAAAGAAACAAGAGAGGTGCAGAAAGAAAGAAAAGAAGTGCAGAATGAAGGAACAGAGGTGCAGAAAAAGGCAAGAGGGGTGCAGAAAGAGGGAAGAGGGGTGTGAAAAAGGCACGAGGGTGCAGAAAGAAGCAAGTGGGGTGCAGAAAGAAGCGAGAGCTGAAGAAAGAAACAAAAAAGTGCAGAAAGAAGGAACAGAGCTGCAGAAAGAGGCAAGAGGGGTGCAGAAAGAGGGAAGAGGGGTGTAGAAAGAGGCACAAGGATTACAGAAAGAAGGTACAGAGGTACAGAGAGAAGCAAGAGAAGTGCAGAAAGAAGCAACAGAGGTGCAGAAAGAGGGATGAGGGGTGGAGAAAGAGGCAAGAGAAGTGCAGAAACAAGCAACAGAGATGCAAAAAGAGGGAACAGGGGTGGAGAAAGTGGCAAGAGGGGTGCAGAAAGAAGCAAGAGAGGTGCAGAAAGAAACAAAAGAAGAGCAGAAAGAAGGAACAGAGGTGCAGAAAGAGGCAAGATGGGTGCAGAAAGAGGGAAGAGGGGTGCAGGAAGAAGCACGGGCGGTGCAGAAAGAAGCAAAGAGGTGCAGAACGAAGCAAGAGTAGTGCAGAAAGAAGCAACAGAGGTGCAGAAAGAGGCAAGAGGGGTGCAAAAAGAGGGAAGATGGGTGCAGAAAGAGGCACGAGGGGTACAGAAAGAAGCAAGAGATGTGCAGAAAGAAACAAAAGAATTGCAGAAAGAAGGAACAGAGGTGCAGAAAGAGGCAACAGGGGTGCAGAAAGAAGTGAAAGATGCAGAAAGAAACAAAACAAGTGCAGAAAGAAGTAACAGGTGCAGAAAGAGGCAAGAGGGGTGCGGTAAGAGCGGTGTGAAAGAGGCACGAGGGGTGCAGAAAGAAGCAAGAGAGGTGCAGAAAGAAGCAACAGATATGCAGAAAGGGGGAAGAGAGGTAGAGAACGAGGCAAAAGGGGTACAGAAAGAAGGAAGAGAGGTGCAGAAAGAAACAAAAGAAGTGCAGAAAGAAGGAACAGAGGTGCAGAAAGAGGCAAGAGGGGTGCAGAAAGATGGAAGAGGGGTGCAGAAAGAGGCACAAGGATTGCAGAAAGAAGGGGCAGAGGTGTAGAAAGAAGCAAGAGAAGTGCAGAAAGAAGCAACAGGTGCAGAAAGAGGGATGAAGGGTAGAGAAAGAGGCAAGAGAAGTACAGAAAGAAGCAACAGAGATGCAAAAAGGGGGAACAGGGGTGGAGAAAGTGGCAAAAGGGGTGCAGAAAGAAGCAAGAGAGGTGCAGAAAGAAACAAAAGAAGAGCAGAAAGAAGGAAAAGAGGTACAGAAAGAGGCAAGAGGGGTGCAGACAGAAGGAAGAGGGGTGCAGAAAGAGGCACGAGGGGTGTAGAAAGAAGCAAGAGATGTGCAGAAAGAAACAAAAGAAGTGCAGAAAGAAGGAGCAGAGGTGCAGAAAGAGGCAACAGTGGTGAAGAAAGAGGGAAGAGGGGTGGAGAAAGAGGCAAAGGGGTGCAGAAAGAAGCAAGAGAGCTGCAGAAAGAAACAAAAGAAGTGCAGAAAGAAGGAACAGAGGTGGAGAAAGAGGCAAGAGGGGTGCAGAAAGAGGCAAAAGGGGTGCAGAAAGAAGCAAGAGGTGCAGAAAGAAACAAAAGAAGTGCAGAAAGAAGGAACAGAGGAGGAGAAAGAAGCAACAGAGGTGCAGAAAGAGGCAAGAGGAGTGCAGAAAGAAGCAAGAGATGTGCAGAAAGAAACAAAAAAGTGCAGAAAGAAGGAACAGAGGTGCAGAAAGAGGCAAGAGGGGTTTGGGAAGAGTGGTGTGAAAGAGGCACAGGGGGTGCAGAAAGAAGCAAGAGAGGTGCATAAAGAAGCAACAGAGGTGCAGAAAGAGGGAAGAGGGGTGGAGAAAGAGACAAGAGAAGTACAGAAAGAAGCAACAGAGATGCAGAAAGGGGAACAGGGGTGAAGAAAGTGGCAAGAGGGGTGCAGAAAGAAGCAAGAGAGGTGCAGAAAGAAACAAAAGAAGAGCAGAAAGAAGGAACAGAGATGCAGAAAGAGGCAAGATGGGTGCAGAAAGAGGGAAGAGGGTGCAGAAAGAAGCACGAGTGGTGCAGAAAGAAGCAAAGAAGTGCAGAAAGAAGGAAGAGAAGTGCAGAAAGAAGCAACAGAGATGCAGAAAGGGGGAAGAGGGGTAGAGAAAGAGGCAAGAGGGATGCAGAAAGAAGCAAGAGAGGTGCAGAAAGAAACAAAAGAAGTACAGAAAGAAGGAACAGAGGTGCAGAAAGAGGCAAGAGGGGTGCAGAAAGAAGGAAGAGTGGTGCAGAAAGAGGCATAAGGGGTGCAGAAAGAAGCAAGAGAGTGCAGAAAGAAACAAAAGATGTGCAGAAAGAAGGAACAGGGTGCAGAAAGAGGACAAGAGGGTGCAGAAAGAAACAAAAGAAGTGCAGAAAGAAGCAACAGAGGTGCAGAAAGAGGCAAGAGGAGTGCAGAAAGAGGGAAGAGGGGTGCAGAAAGAGGAACAAGAGGTGCAGAAAGAAGCAAGAGAGGTGCAGAAAGAAGCAATAGAAGTGCATAAAGAAGCAACAAAAATGCAGAAAGGGGGAAGTGGGGTGGAGAAAGAGGCAAGAGGGATACAGAAAGAAATGAGAGGTGCAGAAAGAAAGAAAAGAAGTGCCGAAAGAAGCAACAGAGGTGCAGAAAGAGGCAAGAGGAGTGCAGAAAGAGGGAAGAGAGGTGCAGAAAGAAGCAAGAGAAGTGCATAAAGAAGCAACAGAGATGCAGAAAGGGGGAAGTGGGGTGGAGAAAGAGGCAAGAGGGATACAGAAAGAAACAAGAGAGGTGCAGAAAGAAAGAAAAGAAGTGCAGAATGAAGGAACAGAGGTGCAGAAAAAGGCAAGAGGGGTGCAGAAAGAGGGAAGAGGGGTGTGAAAAAGGCACGAGGGTGCAGAAAGAAGCAAGTGGGGTGCAGAAAGAAGCGAGAGCTGAAGAAAGAAACAAAAAAGTGCAGAAAGAAGGAACAGAGCTGCAGAAAGAGGCAAGAGGGGTGCAGAAAGAGGGAAGTAGAAAGAGGCACAAGGATTACAGAAAGAAGGTACAGAGGTACAGAAAGAAGCAAGAGAAGTGCATAAAGAAGCAACAGAGGTGCAGAAAGAGTGATGAGGGGTGGAGAAAGAGGCAAGAGAAGTGCAGAAACAAGCAACAGAGATGCAAAAAGAGGGAACAGGGGTGGAGAAAGTGGCAAGAGGGATGCAGAAAGAAGCAAGAGAGGTGCAGAAAGAAACAAAAGAAGAGCAGAAAGAAGGAACAGAGGTGCAGAAAGAGGCAAGATGGGTGCAGGAAGAAGCACGAGCGGTACAGAAAGAAGCAAAGAGGTGCAGAACGAAGCAAGAGTAGTGCAGAAAGAAGCAACAGAGGTGCAGAAAGAGGCAAGAGGGGTGCAGAAAGAGGGAAGATGGGTGCAGAAAGAGGCACGAGGGGTACAGAAAGAAGCAAGAGATGTGCAGAAAGAAACAAAAGAATTGCAGAAAGAAGGAACAGAGGTGCAGAAAGAGGCAACAGGGGTGAAGAAAGAGGGAAGAGGGGTGCAGAAAGAAGCAAGAGAGGTGCAGAAAGAAGCAACAGATATGCAGAAAGGGGGAAGAGGGGTAGAGAAAGAGTCAAAAGGGGTACAGAAAGAAGGAAGAGAGGTGCAGAAAGAAACAAAAGAAGTGCAGAAAGAAGGAACAGAGGTGCAGAAAGAGGCACAAGGATTGCAGAAAGAAGGGGCAGAGGTGTAGAAAGAAGCAAGAGAAGTGCAGAAAGAAGCAACAGAGGTGCAGAAAGAGGGATGAGGGGTAGAGAAAGAGGCAAGAGAAGTACAGAAAGAAGCAACAGAGATGCAAAAAGGGGGAACAGGGGTGGAGAAAGTAGGCAAAGGGGTGCAGAAAGAAGCAAGAGAGGTGCAGAAAGAAACAAAAGAAGAGCAGAAAGAAGGAAAAGAGGTACAGAAAGAGGCAAGAGGGGTGCAGACAGAAGGAAGAGGGGTGCAGAAAGAGGCACAAGGGGTGTAGAAAGAAGCAAGAGATGTGCAGAAAGAAACAAGAGAAGTGCAGAAAGAAGGAGCAGAGGTGCAGAAAGAGGCAACAGTGGTGAAGAAAGAGGGAAGTGGGTGGAGAAAGAGGCAAGAGGGATGCAGAAAGAAGCAAGAGAGCTGCAGAAAGAAACAAAAGAAGTGCAGAAAGAAGGAACAGAGGTGGAGAAAGAGGCAAGAGGGGTGCAGCAAGAGGCAAAGAGGTGCAGAAAGAAGCAAGAGGTGTAGAAAGAAACAAAAGAAGTGCAGAAAGAAGGAACAGAGGTGGAGAAAGAGGCAAGAGGGGTGCAGAAAGAGAAGAGGTGTAGAAAGAGGCAACAGAGGATTGCAGAAAGAAGGTACAGAGAGTACAGAGAGAAGCAAGAGAAGTGCATAAAGAAGCAACAGAGGTGCAGAAAGAGGGATGAGGGGTGGAGAAAGAGGCAAGAGAAGTGCAGAAACAAGCAACAGAGATGCAAAAAGAGGGAACAGGGGTGGAGAAAGTGGCAAGAGGGGTGCAGAAAGAAGCAAGAGAGGTGCAGAAAGAAACAAAAGAAGAGCAGAAAGAAGGAACAGAGGTGCAGAAAGAGGCAAGATGGGTGCAGGAAGAAGCACGGGCGGTGCAGAAAGAAGCAAAGGTGCAGAACGAAGCAAGAGTAGTGCAGAAAGAAGCAACAGAGGTGCAGAAAGAGGCAAGAGGGGTGCAAAAAGAGGGAAGATGGGTGCAGAAAGAGGCACGAGGGGTACAGAAAGAAGCAAGAGATGTGCAGAAGGAAACAAAAGAATTGCAGAAAGAAGGAACAGAGGTGCAGAAAGAGGCAACAGGGGTGAAGAAAGAGGGAAGAGGGGTGGAGAAAGAGGCAAAAGGGGTGCAGAAAGAAGCAACAGATATGCAGAAAGGGGGAAGAGGGGTAGAGAAAGAGTCAAAAGGGGTACAGAAAGAAGGAAGAGAGGTGCAGAAAGAAACAAAAGAAGTGCAGAAAGAAGGAACAGAGGTGCAGAAAGAGGCACAAGGATTACAGAAAGAAGGGGCAGAGGTGTAGAAAGAAGCAAGAGAAGTGCAGAAAGAAGCAACAGAGGTGCAGAAAGAGGGATGAGGGGTAGAGAAAGAGGCAAGAGAAGTACAGAAAGAAGCAACAGAGATGCAAAAAGGGGGAACAGGGGTGGAGAAAGTGGCAAAAGGGGTGTAGAAAGAAGCAAGAGAGGTGCAGAAAGAAACAAAAGAAGAGCAGAAAGAAGGAAAAGAGGTGCAGAAAGAGGCAAGAGGGGTGCAGACAGAAGGAAGAGGGGTGCAGAAAGAGGCACGAGGGGTGTAGAAAGAAGCAAGAGATGTGCAGAAAGAAACAAAAGAAGTGCAGAAAGAAGGAGCAGAGGTGCAGAAAGAGGCAACAGTGGTGAAGAAAGAGGGAAGAGGGGTGGAGAAAGAGGCAAAGGGGTGCAGAAAGAAGCAAGAGAGCTGCAGAAAGAAACAAAAGAAGTGCAGAAAGAAGAAACAGAGGTGGAGAAAGAGGCAAGAGGGGTGCAGAAACAGGCAAAAGGGGTGCAGAAAGAAGCAAGAGGTGCAGAAAGAAACAAAAGAAGTGCAGAAAGAAGGAACAGAGGAGGAGAAAGAGGCAAGAGGGGTGCAGAAAGAAACAAAATAAGTGCAGAAAGAAGCAACAGAGGTGCAGAAAGAGGCAAGAGGAGTGCAGAAAGAAGCAAGAGATGTGCAGAAAGAAACAAAAGAAGTGCAGAAAGAAGGAACAGAGGTGCAGAAAGAGGCAAGAGGGTGTGGGTAGAGGGGTGTGAAAGAGGCACGAGGGGTGCAGAAAGAAGCAAGAGAGGTGCAGAAAGAAGCAACAGAGGTGCAGAAAGAGGGAAGAGGGTTGGAGAAAGAGACAAGAGAAGTACAGAAAGAATCCACAGAGATGCAGAAAGGGGGAAGAGGGGTAGAGAAAGAGGCAAAAGGGGTACAGAAAGAAGGAAGAGAGGTGCAGAAAGAAACAAAAGAAGTGCAGAAAGAAGGAACAGAGGTGCAGAAAGAGGCACAAGGATTGCAGAAAGAAGGGGCAGAGGTGTAGAAAGAAGCAAGGGAAGTGCAGAAAGAAGCAACAGAGGTGCAGAAAGAGGGATGAGGGGTAGAGAAAGAGGCAAGAGAAGTACAGAAAGAAGCAACAGAGATGCAAAAAGGGGGAACAGGGGTAGAGAAAGTGGCAAAAGGGGTGCAGAAAGAAGCAAGAGAGGTGCAGAAAGAAACAAAAGAAGATCAGAAAGAAGGAAAAGAGGTGCAGAAAGAGGCAAGAGGGGTGCAGAAAGAAGGAAGAGGGGTGCAGAAAGAGGCACAAGGGGTGTAGAAAGAAGCAAGAGATGTGCAGAAAGAAACAAAAGAAGTGCAGAAACAAGGAGCAGAGGTGCAGAAAGAGGCAACAGTGGTGAAGAAAGAGGGAAGAGGGGTGGAGAAAGAGGCAAAGGGGTACAGAAAGAAGCAACAGAGCTGCAGAAAGAAACAAAAGAAGTGCAGAAAGAAGGAACAGAGGTGCAGAAAGAGGCAAGAGGGGTGCAGAAAGAGGCAAAAGGGGTGCAGAAAGAAGGTACAGAGGAGGAGAAAGAAACAAAAGAAGTGCAGAAAGAAGGAACAGAGGAGGAGAAAGAAGCAACAGAGGTGCAGAAAGAGGCAAGAGGACTGCAGAAAGAAGCAAGAGATGTGCAAAAAGAAACAAAAGAAGTGCAGAAAGAAGGAACAGAGGTGCAGAAAGAGGCAAGAGGGGTGTGGGAAGAAAGAAAAGAAGTGCAGAAAGAAGCAACAGAGGTGCAGAAAGAGGCAAGAGGAGTGCAGAAAGAGGGAAGAGAGGTGCAGAAAGAAGCAAGAGAAGTGCAGAAAGAAGCAACAGAGATGCAGAAAGGGGGAAGTGGGGTGGAGAAAGAGGCAAGAGGGATACAGAAAGAAACAAGAGAGGTGCAGAAAGAAAGAAAAGAAGTGCAGAATGAAGGAACAGAGGTGCAGAAAAAGGCAAGAGGGGTGCAGAAAAAGGCACGAGGGTGCAGAAAGAAGCAAGTGGGGTGCAGAAAGAAGCAAGAGAGCTGAAGAAAGAAACAAAAAAGTGCAGAAAGAAGGAACAGAGCTGCAGAAAGAGGCAAGAGGGGTGCAGAAAGATGGAAGAGGGGTGTAGAAAGAGGCACAAGGATTACAGAAAGAAGGTACAGAGGTACAGAAAGAAGCAAGAGAAGTGCATAAAGAAGCAACAGAGGTGCAGAAAGAGGGATGAGGGGTGGAGAAAGAGGCAAGAGAAGTGCAGAAACAAGCAACAGAGATGCAAAAAGAGGGAACAGGGGTGGAGAAAATGACAAGAGGGGTGCAGAAAGAAGCAAGAGAGGTGCAGAAAGAAACAAAAGAAGAGCAGAAAGAAGGAACAGAGGTGCAGAAAGAGGCAAGAAGGGTGCAAAAAGCGGGAAGAGGGGTGCAGAAAGAGGCACAAGGGGTACAGAAAGAAGCAAGAGATGTGCAGAAAGAAACAAAAGAATTGCAGAAAGGAAGGAACAGAGGTGCAGAAAGAGGCAAGAGGGGTGCAGAAAGAAGTGAAAGATGCAGAAAGAAACAAAAAAGTGCAGAAAGAAGTAACAGGTGCAGAAAGAGGCAAGAGGGGTGCGGTAAGAGCGGTGTGAAAGGGGCACGAGGGGTGCAGAAAGAAGCAAGAGAGGTGCAGAAAGAAGCAACAGATATGCAGAAAGGGGGAAGAGGGGTAGAGAACGAGGCAAAAGAGATACAGAAAGAAGGAAGAGAGGTGCAGAAAGAAACAAAAGAAGTGCAGAAAGAAGGAACAGAGGTGCAGAAAGAGGCAAGAAGGGTGCAGAAAGATGGAAGAGGGTTGCAGAAAGAGGCACAAGGATTGCAGAAAGAAGGGGCAGAGGTGTAGAAAGAAGCAAGAGAAGTGCAGAAAGAAGCAACAGAGGTGCAGAAAGAGGGATGAGGGGTAGAGAAAGAGGCAAGAGAAGTACAGAAAGAAGCAACAGAGATGCAAAAAGGGGGAACAGGGGTGGAGAAAGTGGCAAAGGGGTGCAGAAAGAAGCAAGAGAGGTGCAGAAAGAAACAAAAGAAGAGCAGAAAGAAGGAAAAGAGGTACAGAAAGAGGCAAGAGGGGTGCAGAACAGAAGGAAGAGGGGTGCAGAAAGAGGCATGAGGGGTGCAGAAAGAAGCAAGAGAGTGCAGAAAGAAACAAAAGAAGTGCAGAAAGAAGGAACAGAGGTGCAGAAAGAGGCAAGAGAGGTGCAGAAAGAGGCAAAAGGGATGCAGAAAGAAGCAAGAGAGGTGCAGAAAGAAACAAAAGAAGTGCAGAAAGAAGGAACAGAGGTGCAGAAAGAGGGAAGAGGGGTGGAGAAAGAGACAAGAGAAGTACAGAAAGAAGCAACAGAGATGCAGAAAGGGGAACAGGGGTGAAGAAAGTGGCAAGAGGGGTGCAGAAAGAAAAGAAGAGCAGAAAGAAGGAACAGAGATGCATAAAGAGGCAAGATGGGTGCAGAAAGAGGGAAGAGGGGTGCAGAAAGAAGCACGAGTGGTGCAGAAAGAAGCAAAGAAGTGCAGAAAGAGAAGGAAGCAGAGAGTGCATAAAGAAGCAACAGAGATGCAGAAAGGGGGAAGAGGGGTAGAGAAAGAGGCAAGAGGGATACAGAAAGAAGCAAGAGAGGTACAGAAAGACACAAAAGAAGTGCAGAAAGAAGGAACAGAGGTGCAGAAAGAGGCAAGAGGGGTACAGAAAGAGGGAAGAGTGGTGCAGAAAGAGGCATAAGGGGTGCAGAAAGAAGCAAGAGGTGCAGAAAGAAACAAAAGATGTGCAGAAAGAAGGAACAGAGTGCAGAAAGAGGCACGAGGGTGCAGTAAGAAACAAAAGAACTGCAGAAAGAAGCAACAGAGGTGCAGAAAGCAGCAAGAGGAGTGCAGAAAGAGGGAAGAGGGGTGCAGAAAGAGGAACGGGGGTGCAGAAAGAGGGAAGGGGGTGCAGAAAGAAGCACGAGAGGTGCAGAAAGAAACAATAGAAGTGCAGAAAGAAGCAACAGAGATGCAGAAAGGGGGAGGTGGGGTGGAGAAAGAGGCAAGAGGGATACAGAAAGAAGCAATAGAGGTGCAGAAAGAAACAAAAGAAGTGCAGAAAGAAGGAACAGAGGTGCAGAAAGAGGCAAGAGGGGTGCAGAAAGAGGGAAGAGGGGTGCAGAAAGAGGCAAAGAGGTGCAGAAAGAAGCAAGAGAGGTGCAGAAAGAGAGGAAGAGAGGTGCAGAAAGAGGCAAGAGGGGTGCAGAAAGAGGCAAGAGGGGTGCAGAAAGAGGCACAAGAGTTGCAGAAAGAAGGGACAGAGGTGCAGAAAGAAGCAAGAGAAGTGCAGAAAGAAGCAAAAGAGGTGCAGAAAGAGGGATGAGAGGTGGAGAAAGAGGCAAGAGAAGTGCAGAAAGAAGCAACAGAGATGCAGAAAGAGGGAACAGGAGTGGAGAAAGTGGCAAGAGGGGTGCAGAAAGAAGCAAGAGAGGTGCAGAAAGAAACAAAAGAAGAGCAGAAAGAAGGAACAGAGGTGCAGAAAGAGGCAAGAGTGGTGTAGAAAGATGGAAGAGGGGTGCAGAAAGAAGCAAGAGTAGTGCAGAAAGAAGCAACAGAGGAGCAGAAAGAGGCAAGAGGGGTGCAGAAAGAGGGAAGAGGGATGCAGAAAGAGGCAAGAGGGGTGCAGAAAGAAGCAAGAGGTGCAGAAAGAAGCAATAGAAGTGCAGAAAGAAGGAATAGAGGTGCAGAAAGAGGCAACAGTGGTGACGAAAGAGGGAAGAAGGGTGGAGAAAGAGGCAAAGGGGTGCAGAAAGAAGCAAGAGAGCTGCAGAAAGAAACAAAAGAAGTGCAGAAAGAAGGAACAGAGGTGGAGAAAGAGGCAAGAGGGGTGCAGCAAGAGGCAAAAGGGTGCAGAAAGAAGCAAGAGGTGTAGAAAGAAACAAAAGAAGTGCAGAAAGAAGGAACAGAGGATGAGAAAGAGGCAAGAGGGGTGCAGAAAGAAACAAAATAAGTGCAGAAAGAAGCAACAGAGGTGCAGAAAGAGACAAGAGGAGTGCAGAAAGAAGCAAGAGATGTGCAGAAAGAAACAAAAAAGTGCAGAAAGAAGGAACAGAGGAGCAGAAAGAGGCAAGAGGGGTGCAGAAAGAAACAAAAGAAGTGCAGAAAGAAGCAACAGAGGTGCAGAAAGAGGCAAGAGAAGTGCAGAAAGAAGCAACAGAGATGCAGAAAGGGGAACAGGGGTGAAGAAAGTGGCAAGAGGGGTGCAGAAAGAAGCAAAAGAAGAGCAGAAAGAAGGAACAGAGATGCATAAAGAGGCAAGATGGGTGCAGAAAGAGGGAAGAGGGGTGCAGAAAGAAGCATGAGTGGTGCAGAAAGAAGCAAAGAAGTGCATAAAGAAGGAAGAGAAGTGCAGAAAGAAGCAACAGAGGTGCAGAAAGAGGCAAGAGGGGTGCAGAAAGAGGCAAGAGGGTGCAGAAAGAAACAACAGAGGTGCAGAAAGAAACAAAAGAAGTGCAGAAAGAAGGAACAGAGGTGCAGAAAGAGGCAAGAGGAGTGCAGAAAGAGGGAAGAGGGGTGCAGAAAGAGGCACGAGGGGTGCAGAAAGAAGCAAGAGATATGCAGAAAGAAACAAAAGAAGTGCAGAAAGAAGGAATAGAGGTGCAGAAAGAGGCAACAGTAGTGAAGAAAGAGGGAAGAAGGGTGGAGAAAGAGGCAAAGGGGTGCAGAAAGAAGCAAGAGAGCTGCAGAAAGAAACAAAAGAAGTGCAGAAAGAAGGAACAGAGGTGGAGAAAGAGGCAAGAGGGGTGCAGCAAGAGGGAAGAGTGGTGCAGAAAGAGGCATAAGGGGTGCAGAAAGAAGCGAGGGGTGCAGTAAGAAACAATAGAAGTGCAGAAAGAAGCAACAGAGATGCAGAAAGGGGGAAGTGGGGTGGAGAAAGAGGCAAGAGGATACAGAAAGAAACAAGAGAGGTGCAGAAAGAAATAAAAGAAGTACAGAAAGAAGGAACAGAGGTGCAGAAAGAGGCAAGAGGGGTGCAGAAAGAGGGAAGAGGGGTATGAAAGAGGCACAAGGGGTGCAGAAAGAAGCAAGAGGGGTGCAGAAAGAAGCAAGAGAGTTGCAGAAAGAAACAAAAGAAGTGCAGAAAGAAGGAACAGAGGTGCAGAAAGAGGCAAGAGGGGTGCAGAAAGAGGGAAGAGGGCTGCAGAAAGAGGCACAAGGGTTACAGAACGAAGGGACAGAGGTGCAGAAAGAAGCAAGAGAGGTGCAGAAAGAAGGAACAGAGGTGCAGAAAGAGGGATAAGAGGTGGAGAAAGAGGCAAGAGAAGTGCAGAAAGAAGCAACAGAGATGCAAGAAAGAGGGAACAGGAGTGGAGAAAGTGGCAAGAGGGGTGCAGAAAGAAGCAAGAGAGGTGCAGAAAGAAACAAAAGAAGAGCAGAAAGAAGGAACAGAGGTGCAGAAAGAGGCAAGAGGGGTACAGAAAGAGGGAAGAAAGGTGCAGAAAGAAGCAAGAGTAGTGCAGAAAGAAGCAACAGAGGTGCAGAAAGAGGCAAGAGGGGTGTAAAAAGAGGGAAGAGGGATGCAGAAAGAGGCACGAAGGGTGCAGAAAGAAGCAAGAGATGTGCAGAAAGAAACAAAAGAAGTGCAGAAAGAAGGAACAGAGGTGCAGAAAGAGGCAACAGTGGTGAAGGAAGAGGGAAGAGGGTGGAGAAAGAGGCAAAGGGTGCAGAAAGAAGCAAGAGAGCTGCAGAAAGAAACAAAAGAAGTGCAGAAAGAAGGAACAGAGGTGCAGAAAGAGGCAAGAGGGGTGCAGAAAGAGGCAAAAGGGGTGCAGAAAGAAACCAGAGGTGCAGAAAGAAACAAAAGAAGTGCAGAAAGAAGGAACAGAGGTGCAGAAGGAGGCAAGAGGAGTGCAGAAAGAGGGAAGATGGGTGCAGAAAGAGGCACGAGGGGTGCAGAAAGAAGCAAGAGATATGCAGAAAGAAACAAAAGAAGTGCAGAAAGAAGGAATAGAGGTGCAGAAAGAGGCAACAGTGGTGAAGAAAGAGGGAAGAGGGGTGGAGAAAGAGGCAAAGGGGTGCAGAAAGAAGCAAGAGAGCTGCAGAAAGAAACAAAAGAAGTGCAGAAAGAAGGAACAGAGGTGGAGAAAGAGGCAAGAGGGGTGCAGCAAGAGGCAAAAGGGGTGCAGAAAGAAGCAAGAGGTGTAGAAAGAAACAAAAGAAGTGCAGAAAGAAGGAACAGAGGAGGAGAAAGAGGAAAGAGGGGTGCAGAAAGAAACAAAATAAGTGCAGAAAGAAGCAACAGAGGTGCAGAAAGAGGCAAGAGGAGTGCAGAAAGAAGCAAGAGATGTGCAGAAAGAAACAAAAGAAGTGCAGAAAGAAGGAACAGAGGTGCAGAAAGAGGCAAGAGGGGTGTGGGAAGAGTGGTGTGAAAGAGGCACAGGGGTGCAGAAAGAAGCAAGAGAGGTGCAGAAAGAAGCAACAGAGGTGCAGAAAGAGGGACGAGGGGTGGAGAAAGAGACAAGAGAAGTACAGAAAGAAGCAACAGAGATGCAGAAAGGGGAACAGGGGTGAAGAAAGTGGCAAGAGGGGTGCAGAAAGAAAAAGAAGAGCAGAAAGAAGGAACAGAGATGCAGAAAGAGGCAAGATGGGTGCAGAAAGAGGGAAGAGGGGTGCAGAAAGAAGCACGAGTGGTGCAGAAAGAAGCAAAGAAGTGCATAAAGAAGGAAGAGAAGTGCATAAAGAAGCAACAGAGATGCAGAAAGGGGGAAGTGGGGTAGAGAAAGAGGCAAGAGGGATACAGAAAGAAACAAGAGAGGTGCAGAAAGACACAAAAGAAGTACAGAAATAAGGAACAGAGGTGCAGAAAGAGGCAAGAGGGGTGCAGAAAGAGGGAAGAGTGGTGCAGAAAGAGGCATAAGGGGTGCAGAAAGAAGCGAGAGGTGCAGAAAGAAACAAAAGATGTGCAGAAAGAAGGAACAGGTGCAGAAAGAGGACGAGGGTGCAGTAAGAAACAAAAGAACTGCAGAAAGAAGCAACAGAGGTGCAGAAAGCGGCAAGAGGAGTGCAGAAAGAGGGAAGAGGGGTGCAGAAAGAGGAACGAGGGTGCAGAAAGAGGAACGAGGTGCAGAAAGAAGCAAGAGAGGTGCAGAAAGAAGCAATAGAAGTGCAGAAAGAAGCAACAGAGATGCAGAAAGGGGGAGGTGGGGTGGAGAAAGAGGCAAGAGGGATACAGAAAGAAACAATAGAGGTGCAGAAAGAAACAAAAGAAGGGCAGAAAGAAGGAACAGAGGTGCAGAAAGAGGCAAGAGGGGTGCAGAAAGAGGGAAGAGGGGTGTGAAAGAGGCACAAGAGGTGCAGAAAGAAGCAAGAGAGGTGCAGAAAGAAGAACAGAGGTGCAGAAAGAGGCAAGAGGGGTGCAGAAAGAGGGAAGAGGGGTGCAGAAAGAGGCACAAGAGTTGCAGAAAGAAGGGACAGATGTGCAGAATGAAGCAAGAGAAGTGCAGAAAGAAGCAAAAGAGGTGCAGAAAGAGGGAATGAGAGGTGGCAGAAAGAGGCAAGAGAAGTGCAGAAAGAAGCAACAGAGATGCATGCAGAAAGAGGCAACAGGAGTGGAGAAAGAGGCAAGAGGGGTGCAGAAAGAAGCAAGAGAGGTGCAGAAAGAAACAAAAGAAGAGCAGAAAGAAGGAACAGAGGTGCAGAAGGAGGCAAGAGGGGTACAGAAAGAGGGAAGAGGAGTGCAGAAAGAAGCAAGAGTAGAGCAGAAAGAAGCAACAGAGGTGCAGAAAGAGGCAAGAGGGGTGCAAAAAGAGGGAAGAGGGATGCAGAAAGAGGCACAAAGGGTGTAGGAAGAAGCTAGAGATGTGCAGAAAGAAACAAAAGAAGTGCAGAAAGAAGGAATAGAGGTGCAGAAAGAGGCAACAGTGGTAAAGAAAGAGGGAAGAGGGGTGGAGAAAGAGGCAAGGGGGTGCAGAAAGAAGCAAGGGAGGTGCAGAAAGAAACAAAAGAAGTGCAGAACGAAGGAACAGAGGTGCAGAAAGAGGCAAGAGGGGTGCAGAAAGAGGGAAGAAGGGTGGAGAAAGAGGCAAAGGGGTGCAGAAAGAAGCAAGAGAGCTGCAGAAAGAAACAAAAGAAGTGCAGAAAGAAGGAACAGAGGTGGAGAAAGAGGCAAGAGGGGTGCAGCAAGAGGCAAGAGGGGTGCAGAAAGAAGCAAAGAGGTGCAGAAAGAAACAAAAGAAGTGCAGAAAGAAGGAACAGCGGAGGAGAAAGAGGCAAGAGGGGTGCAGAAAGAAACAAGAGAAGTGCAGAAAGAAGCAACAGAGGTGCAGAAAGAGGCAAGAGGAGTACAGAAAGAAGCAAGAGATGTGCAGAAAGAAACAAAAGAAGTGCAGAAAGAAGGAACAGAGGAGGAGAAAGAGGCAAGAGGGGTGCAGAAAGAAGCAAAATAAGTGCAGAAAGAAGCAACAGAGGTGCAGAAAGAGACAAGAGAAGTACAGAAAGAAGCAACAGAGATGCAGAAAGAGGAACAGGGGTGAAGAAAGTGGCAAGAGGGGTGCAGAAAGAAAAGAAGAGCAGAAAGAAGGAACAGAGATGCAGAAAGAGGCAAGATGGGTGCAGAAAGAGGGAAGAGGGGTGCAGAAAGAAGCATGAGTGGTGCAGAAAGAAGCAAAGAAGTGCATAAAGAAGGAAGAGAAGTGCAGAAAGAAGCAACAGAGGTGCAGAAAGAGGCAAGAGGGGTGCAGAAAGAGGCAAGAGGGTGCAGAAAGAAACACAGAGGTGCAGAAAGAAACAAAAGAAGTGCAGAAAGAAGGAACAGAGGTGCAGAAAGAGGCAAGAGGGGTGCAGAAAGAGGGAAGAGGGATGCAGAAAGAGGCACGAGGGGTGCAGAAAGAAGCAAGAGAGATGCAGAAAGAAACAAAATAAGTACAGAAAGAAGGAACAGAGGTGCAGAAAGAGGCAACAGTAGTGACAGAAAGAGGGAAGAAGGGTGGAGAAAGAGGCAAAGGGGTGCAGAAAGAATCAAGAGAGCTGCAGAAAGAAACAAAATAAGAGAAGAAAGAAGGAACAGAGGTGCAGAAAGAGGCAAGAGGGGTGCAGCAAGAGGGAAGAGTGGTGCAGAAAGAGGCATAAGGGGTGCAGAAAGAAGCGAGGGGTGCAGTAAGAAACAATAGAAGTGCAGAAAGAAGCAACAGAGATGCAGAAAGGGGGAGGTGGGGTGGAGAAAGAGGCAAGAGGGATACAGAAAAAAACAATAGAGGTGCAGAAAGAAATAAAAGATGGGCAGAAAGAAGGAACAGAGGTGCAGAAAGAGGCAAGAGGGGTGCAGAAAGAGGGAAGAGGGGTATGAAAGAGGCACAAGGGGTGCAGAAAGAAGCAAGAGGGGTGCAGAAAGAAGCAAGAGAGTTGCATAAAGAAACAAAAGAAGTGCAGAAAGAAGGAACAGTGGTGCAGAAAGAGGCAAGAGGGGTGCAGAAAGAGGGAAGAGGGGTACAGAAAGAGGCACAAGGGTTACAGAAAGAAGGAACAGAGGTGCAGAAAGAAGCAAGAGAAGTGCAGAAAGAAGCAACAGAGGTGCAGAAAGAGGGATGAGAGGTGGAGAAAGAGGCAAGAGAAGTGCAGAAAGAAGCAACAGAGATGCATGCAAAGAGGGCAACAGGATGGAGAAAGTGGCAAGAGGGTGCAGAAAGAAGCAAGAGAGGTGCAGAAAGAAACAAAAGAAGAGCAGAAAGAAGGAACAGAGGTGCAGAAAGAGGCAAGAGGGGTACAGAAAGAGGGAAGAGGGGTGCAGAAAGAAGCAAGAGTAGAGCAGAAAGAAGCAACAGAGGTGCAGAAAGAGGCAAGAGGGGTGCAGAAAGAGGGAAGAGGGATGCAGAAAGAGGCACGAAGGGTGCAGAAAGAAGCTAGAGAGGTGCAGAAAGAAACAAAAGAAGTGCAGAAAGAAGGAGCAGAGGTGCAGAAAGAGGCAACAGTGGTAAGGAAGAGGAAGAGGGGTGGAGAAAGAGGCAAGGGTGCAGAAAGAAGCAAGAGAGTGCAGAAAGAAACAAAAGAAGTGCAGAAAGAAGGAACAGAGGTGCAGAAAGAGGGAAGAGGGTAGAGAAAGAGGCAAAAGGGTGCAGAAAGAAGCAAGAGGTGCAGAAAGAAACAAAAGAAGTGCAGAAAGAAGGAACAGAGGTGCAGAAAGTGGCAACAGGGGTGAAGAAAGAGGGAAGAGGGGTGCAGAAAGAGGCACGAGGAGTGCAGAAAGAAGCAAGAGATGTGCAGAAAGAAGCAAAAGAAGTGCAGAAAGAAGGAATAGAGGTGCAGAAAGAGGCAACAGTGGTGAAGAAAGAGGGAAGAGGGGTGGAGAAAGAGGCAAAGGGTGCAGAAAGAAGCAAGAGAGCTGCAGAAAGAAACAAAAGAAGTGCAGAAAGAAGGAACAGAGGTGGAGAAAGAGGCAAGAGGGGTGCAGCAAGAGGCAAAGGGTGCAGAAAGAAGCAAGAGGTGTAGAAAGAAACAAAAGAAGTGCAGAAAGAAGGAACAGAGGTAGGAGAAAGAGGCAAGAGGGGTGCAGAAAGAAACAAAATAAGTGCAGAAAGAAGCAACAGAGGTGCAGAAAGAGGCAAGAGGAGTGCAGAAAGAAGCAAGAGATGTGCAGAAAGAAACAAAAGAAGAGCAGAAAGAAGGAACAGAGATGCAGAAAGAGGCAAGAGGGGTGTGGGAAGAGTGGTGTGAAAGAGGCACAGGGGTGCAGAAAGAAGCAAGAGAGGTGCAGAAAGAAGCAACAGAGGTGCAGAAAGAGGGACGAGGGGTGGAGAAAGAGACAAGAGAAGTACAGAAAGAAGCAACAGAAATGCAGAAAGGGGAACAGGGGTGAAGAAAGTGGCAAGAGGGGTGCAGAAAGAAAAGAAGAGCAGAAAGAAGGAACAGAGATGCATAAAGAGGCAAGATGGGTGCAGAAAGAGGGAAGAGGGGTGCAGAAAGAAGCACGAGTGGTGCAGAAAGAAGCAAAGAAGTGCATAAAGAAGGAAGAGAAGTGCATAAAGAAGCAACAGAGATGCAGAAAGGGGGAAGTGGGGTAGAGAAAGAGGCAAGAGGGATACAGAAAGAAACAAGAGAGGTGCAGAAAGAAACAAAAGAAGTGCAGAAATAAGGAACAGAGGTGCAGAAAGAGGCAAGAGGGGTGCAGAAAGAGGGAAGAGGGGTGCAGAAAGAGGCATAAGGGGTGCAGAAAGAAGCGAGAGGTGCAGAAAGAAACAAAAGATGTGCAGAAAGAAGGAACAGGTGCAGAAAGAGGACGAGGGGTGCAGTAAGAAACAAAAGAACTGCAGAAAGAAGCAACAGAGGTGCAGAAAGCGGCAAGAGGAGTGCAGAAAGAGGGAAGAGGGGTGCAGAAAGAGGAACGAGGGGTGCAGAAAGAAGCAAGAGAGGTGCAGAAAGAAGCAATAGAAGTGCAGAAAGAAGCAACAGAGATGCAGAAAGGGGGAGGTGGGGTGGAGAAAGCGGTAAGAGGGATACAGAAAAAAACAATAGAGGTGCAGAAAGAAATAAAAGAAGTGCAGAAAGAAGGAACAGAGGTGCAGAAAGAGGCAAGAGGGGTGCAGAAAGAGGGAAGAGGGGTGTGAAAGAGGCACAAGGTGCAGAAAGAAGCAAGAGGGATGCAGAAAAAAGCAAGAGAGGTGCAGAAAGAAACAAAAGAAGTGCAGAAAGAAGGAACAGAGGTGCGGAAAAAGGCAAGAGGGGTGCAGACAGAGGGAAGAGGGGTGCAGAAAGAGGCACAAGGGCTGCAGAAAGAAGGGACAGATGTGCAGAATGAAGCAAGAGAAGTGCAGAAAGAAGCGAACAGAGGTGCAGAAAGAGGGATGAGCGGTGGAGAAAGAGGCAAGAGAAGTGCAGAAAGAAGCAACAGAGATGCATGCAAAGGGGCAACAGGGGTGGAGAAAGTGGCAAGAGGGGTGCAGAAAGAAGCAAGAGAGGTGCAGAAAGAAACAAAAGAAGAGCAGAAAGAAGGAACAGAGGTGCAGAAGGAGGCAAGTGGGGTACAGAAAGAGGGAAGAGGGGTCCAGAAAGAAGCAAGAGTAGAGCAGAAAGAAGCAACAAAGGTGCAGAAAAAGGCAAGAGGGGTGCAAAAAGAGGGAAGAGGGATGCAGAAAGAGGCACGAAGGGTGTAGAAAGAAGCAAGAGATGTGCAGAAAGAAACAAAAGAAGTGCAGAAAGAAGGAACAGAGGTGCGGAAAGAGGCAACATGGGTGAAGACAGAGGGAAGGGGTGGAGAAAGAGGCAAAGGGGTGCAGAAAGAAGCAAGAGAGCTGCAGAAAGAAACAAAAGAAGTGCAGAAAGAAGGAACAGAGGTGCAGAAAGAGGCAAGAGGGGTGCAGAAAGAGGCAAAAGGGGTGCAGAAAGAAACAAGAGGTGCAGAAAGAAACAAAAGAAGTGCAGAAAGAAGGAACAGAGGTGCAGAAGGAGGCAAGAGAGTGCAGAAAGAGGGAAGAGGGGTGCAGAAAGAGGCACGAGGGGTGCAGAAAGAAGCAAGAGATATGCAGAAAGAAACAAAAGAAGTGCAGAAAGAAGGAATAGAGGTGCAGAAAGAGGCAACAGTGGTGAAGAAAGAGGGAAGAGGGGTGGAGAAAGAGGCAAAGGGGTGCAGAAAGAAGCAAGAGAGCTGCAGAAAAAAACAAAAGAAGTGCAGAAAGAAGGAACAGAGGTGGAGAAAGAGGGGTGCAGAAAGAGGCAAAAGGGGTGCATAAAGAAGCAAGAGGTGCAGAAAGAAACAAAAGAAGTGCAGAAAGAAGGAACAGAGGAGGAGAAAGAGGCAAGAGGGGTGCAGAAAGAAACAAAATAAGTGCAGAAAGAAGCAACAGAGGTGCAGAAAGAGACAAGAGGAGTGCAGAAAGAAGCAAGAGATGTGCAGAAAGAAACAAAAGACGTGCAGAAAGAAGGTACAGAGGTGCAGAAAGAGGCAAGAGGGGTGTGGGAGTTTGGTGTGAAAGAGGCATGGGGGTGCAGAAAGAATCGAGAGGTGCAGAAAGAAGCAACAGAGGTGCAGAAAGAGGGAAGAGGGGTGAAGTAAGTGGCAAGAGGGGTGCAGAAAGAAGCAAGAGAGGTGCAGAAAGAAACAAAAGAAGAGCAGAAAGAAGGAACAGAGATGCATAAAGAGGCAAGATGGGTGCAGAAAGAGGGAAGAGGGGTGCAGAAAGAAGCACAAGTGGGTCAGAAAGAAGCAAAGAAGTGCATAAAGAAGGAAGAGAAGTGCATAAAGAAGCAACAGAGATGCAGAAAGGGAGAAGTGGGGTGGAGAAAGAGGCAAGAGGGATACAGAAAGAAACAAGAGAGGTGCAGAAAGACACAAAAGAAGTGCAGAAATAAGGAACAGAGGTGCAGAAAGAGGCAAGAGGGGTGCAGAAAGAAGGAAGAGTGGTGCAGAAAGAGGCATAAGGGGTGCAGAAAGAAGCGAGAGGTGCAGAAAGAAACAAAAGATGTGCAGAAAGAAGGAACAGAGGTGCAGAAAGAGGATGAGGGGTGCAGTAAGAAACAAAAGAACTGCAGAAAGAAGCAACAGAGGCGCAGAAAGCGGCAAGAGGAGTGCAGAAAGAGGGAAGAGGGGTGCAGAAAGAGGAACGAGGGTGCAGAAAGAAGCAAGAGAGGTGCAGAAAGAAGCAATAGAAGTGCAGAAAGAAGCAACAGAGATGCAGAAAGGGGAAGTGGGGTGGAGAAAGAGGCAAGAGGGATACAGAAAGACAACAGAGGTGCAGAAATAAATAAAAGAAGTGCAGAAAGAAGGAACAGAGGTGCAGAAAGAGGCAAGAGGGGTGCAGAAAGAGGGAAGAGGGGTGTGAAAGAGGCACAAGTGGTGCAGAAAGAAGCAAGAGGGGTGCAGAAAGAAGCAAGAGAGTTGCAGAAAGAAACAAATGAAGTACAGAAATAAGGAACAGAGGTGCAGAAAGAGGCAAGAGGGGTGCAGAAAGAGGGAAGAGGGGTGCAGAAAGAGGCACAAGGGTAGCAGAAAGAAGGGACAGATGTGCAGAAAGAAGCAAGAGAAGTGCAGAAAGAAGCAAAAGAGGCGCAGAAAGAGGGATGAGAGGTGGAGAAAGAGGCAAGAGAAGTGCAGAAAGAAGCAACAGAGATGCATGCAAAAAGAGGCAACAGGGGTGGAGAAAGTGGCAAGAGGGGTGCAGAAAGAAACAAAAGAAGAGCAGAAAGAAGGAACAGAGGTGCAGAAAGAGGCAAGAGGAGTGCAGAAAGAGGGAAGAGAGGTGCAGAAAGAAGCAAGAGAAGTGCATAAAGAAGCAACAGAGATGCAGAAAGGGGGAAGTGGGGTGGAGAAAGAGGCAAGAGGGATACAGAAAGAAACAAGAGAGGTGCCGAAAGAAAGAAAAGAAGTGCAGAATGAAGGAACAGAGGTGCAGAAAAAGGCAAGAGGGGTGCAGAAAGAGGGAAGAGGGGTGTGAAAAAGGCACGAGGGTGCAGAAAGAAGCAAGTGGGGTGCAGAAAGAAGCGAGAGCTGAAGAAAGAAACAAAAAAGTGCAGAAAGAAGGAACAGAGCTGCAGAAAGAGGCAAGAGGGGTGCAGAAAGAGGGGTGTAGAAAGAGGCACAAGGATTACAGAAAGAAGGTACAGAGGTACAGAGAGAAGCAAGAGAAGTGCAGAAAGAAGCAACAGAGGTGCAGAAAGAGGGATGAGGGGTGGAAAAAGAGGCAAGAGAAGTGCAGAAACAAGCAACAGAGATGCAAAAAGAGGGAACAGGGGTGGAGAAAGTGGCAAGAGGGATGCAGAAAGAATCAAGAGAGGTGCAGAAAGAAACAAAAGAAGAGCAGAAAGAAGGAACAGAGGTGCAGAAAGAGGCAAGATGGGTGCAGGAAGAAGCACGGGCGGTGAAGAAAGAAGCAAAGAGGTGCAGAACGAAGCAAGAGTTGTGCAGAAAGAAGCAACAGAGGTGCAGAAAGAGGCAAGAGGGGTGCAAAAAGAGGGAAGATGGGTGCAGAAAGAGGCACGAGGGGTACAGAAAGAAGCAAGAGATGTGCAGAAAGAAACAAAAGAATTGCAGAAAGAAGGAACAGAGGTGCAGAAAGAGGCAACAGGGGTGAAGAAAGAGGGAAGAGGGGTGCAGAAAGAAGCAAGAGAGGTGCAGAAAGAAGCAACAGATATGCAGAAAGGGGGAAGAGGGGTAGAGAAAGAGTCAAAAGGGGTACAGAAAGAAGGAAGAGAGGTGCAGAAAGAAACAAAAGAAGTGCAGAAAGAAGGAACAGAGGTGCAGAAAGAGGCACAAGGATTGCAGAAAGAAGGGGCAGAGGTGTAGAAAGAAGCAAGAGAAGTGCAGAAAGAAGCAACAGAGGTGCAGAAAGAGGGATGAGGGGTAGAGAAAGAGGCAAGAGAAGTACAGAAAGAAGCAACAGAGATGCAAAAAGGGGGAACAGGGGTGGAGAAAGTGGCAAAAGGGGTGCAGAAAGAAGCAAGAGAGGTGCAGAAAGAAACAAAAGAAGAGCAGAAAGAAGGAAAAGAGGTACAGAAAGAGGCAAGAGGGGTGCAGACAGAAGGAAGAGGGGTGCAGAAAGAGGCACAAGGGGTGTAGATAGAAGCAAGAGATGTGCTGAAAGAAACAAAAGAAGTGCAGAAAGAAGGAGCAGAGGTGCAGAAAGAGGCAACAGTGGTGAAGAAAGAGGGAAGAGGGAAGAGGGGTGGAGAAAGAGGCAAAGGGGTGCAGAAAGAAGCAAGAGAGCTGCAGAAAGAAACAAAAGAAGTGCAGAAAGAAGAAACGGAGGTGGAGAAAGAGGCAAGAGGGGTGCAGAAACAGGCAAAAGGGGTGCAGAAAGAAGCAAGAGGTGCAGAAAGAAACAAAAGAAGTGCAGAAAGAAGGAACAGAGGAGGAGAAAGAGGCAAGAGGAGTGCAGAAAGAAGCAAGAGATGTGCAGAAAGAAACAAAAGAAGTGCAGAAAGAAGGAACAGAGGTGCAGAAAGAGGCAAGAGGGGTGTGGGAAGAGGGGTGTGAAAGAGGCACGAGGGGTGCAGAAAGAAGCAAGAGAGGTGCACAAAGAAGCAACAGAGGTGCAGAAAGAGGGAAGAGGGTTGGAGAAAGAGACAAGAGAAGTACAGAAAGAATCCACAGAGATGCAGAAAGGGGGAAGAGGGGTAGAGAAAGAGGCAAAAGGGGTATAGAAAGAAGGAAGAGAGGTGCAGAAAGAAACAAAAGAAGTGCAGAAAGAAGGAACAGAGGTGCAGAAATAGGCACAAGGATTGCAGAAAGATGGAAGAGGGGTGCAGAAAGAGGCACAAGGATTGCAGAAAGAAGGGGCAGAGGTGTAGAAAGAAGCAAGAGAAGTGCAGAAAGAAGCAACAGAGGTGCAGAAAGAGGGATGAGGGGTAGAGAAAGAGGCAAGAGAAGTACAGAAAGAAGCAACAGAGATGCAAAAAGGGGGAACAGGGGTGGGGAAAGTGGCAAAAGGGGTGCAGAAAGAAGCAAGAGAGGTGCAGAAAGAAACAAAAGAAGAGCAGAAAGAAGGAAAAGAGGTACAGAAAGAGGCAAGAGGGGTGCAGACAGAAGGAAGAGGGGTGCAGAAAGAGGCATGAGGGGTGTAGAAAGAAGCAAGAGATGTGCAGAAAAAAACAAAAGAAGTGCTGAAAGAAGGAGCAGAGGTGGAGAAAGAGGCAAGAGGGGTGCAGCAAGAGGCAAAAGGGATGCAGAAAGAAGCAAGAGAGCTGCAGAAAGAAACAAAAGAAGTGCAGAAAGAAAGAACAGAGGTGCAGAAAGAGGGAAGAGGGGTGGAGAAAGAGACCAGAGAAGTACAGAAAGAAGCAACAGAGATGCAGAAAGGGGAACAGGGGTGAAGAAAGTGGCAAGAGGGGTGCAGAAAGAAAAGAAGAGCAGAAAGAAGGAACAGATATGCATAAAGAGGCAAGATGGGTGCAGAAAGAGGGAAGAGGGGTGCAGAAAGAAGCACGAGTGGTGCAGAAAGAATCAAAGAAGTGCATAAAGAAGGAAGAGAAGTGCATAAAGAAGCAACAGAGATGCAGAAAGGGGGAAGTGGGGTAGAGAAAGAGGCAAGAGGGATACAGAAAGAAACAAGAGAGGTGCAGAAAGACACAAAAGAAGTACAGAAATAAGGAACAGAGGTGCAGAAAGAGGCAAGAGGGGTGCAGAAAGAGGGAAGAGTGGTGCAGAAAGAGGCATAAGGGGTGCAGAAAGAAGCGAGAGGTGCAGAAAGAAACAAAAGATGTGCAGAAAGAAGGAACAGGTGCAGAAAGAGGACGAGGGGTGCAGTAAGAAACAAAAGAACTGCAGAAAGAAGCAACAGAGGTGCAGAAAGCGGCAAGAGGAGTGCAGAAAGAGGGAAGAGGGGTGCAGAAAGAGGAACGAGGGGTGCAGAAAGAGGAACGAGGGGTGCAGAAAGAAGCAAGAGAGGTGCAGAAAGAAGCAATAGAAGTGCAGAAAGAAGCAACAGAGATGCAGAAAGGGGGAGGTGGGGTGGAGAAAGAGGCAAGAGGGATACAGAAAAAAACAATAGAGGTGCAGAAAGAAATAAAAGATGGGCAGAAAGAAGGAACAGAGGTGCAGAAAGAGGCAAGAGGGGTGCAGAAAGAGGGAAGAGGGGTGTGAAAGAGGCACAAGGGGTGCAGAAAGAAGCAAGAGGGGTGCAGAAAGAGAGAAGAGGGGTGCAGAAAGAGGCAAGAGGGGTGCAGAAAGAGGGAAGAGGGGTGCAGAAAGAGGCACAAGAGTTGCAGAAAGAAGGGACAGATGTGCAGAATGAAGCAAGAGAAGTGCAGAAAGAAGCAAAAGAGGTGCAGAAAGAGGGATGAGAGGTGGAGAAAGGGGCAAGAGAAGTGCAGAAAGAAGCAACAGAGATGCATGCAAAAAGGGGCAACAGGAGTGGAGAAAGTGGCAAGAGGGGTGCAGAAAGAAGCAAGAGAGGTGTAGAAAGAAATAAAAGAAGAGCAGAAAGAAGGAACAGAGGTGCAGAAGGAGGCAAGTGGGGTACAGAAAGAGGGAAGAGGAGTCCAGAAAGAAGCAAGAGTAGAGCAGAAAGAAGCAACAAAGGTGCAGAAAAAGGCAAGAGGGGTGCAAAAAGAGGGAAGAGGGATGCAGAAAGAGGCACGAAGGGTGTAGAAAGAAGCTAGAGATGTGCAGAAAGAAACAAAAGAAGTGCAGAAAGAAGGAGCAGAGGTGCAGAAAGAGGCAACAGTGGTGAAGAAAGAGGGAAGAGGGGTGGAGAAAGAGGCAAAGGGGTGCAGAAAGAAGCAAGAGAGCTGCAGAAAGAAACAAAAGAAGTGCAGAAAGAAGGAATAGAGGTGCAGAAAGAGGCAACAGTGGTGAAGAAAGAGGGAAGAAGGGTGGAGAAAGAGGCAAAGGGGTGCAGAAAGAAGAAAGAGAGCTGCAGAAAGAAACAAAAGAAGTGCAGAAAGAAGGAACAGAGGTGGAGAAAGAGGCAAGAGGGGTGCAGCAAGAGGCAAAAGGGGTGCAGAAAGAAGCAAGAGGTGTAGAAAGAAACAAAAGAAGTGCAGAAAGAAGGAACAGCGGAGGAGAAAGAGGCAAGAGGGGTGCAGAAAGAAACAAAATAAGTGCAGAAAGAAGCAACAGAGGTGCAGAAAGAGGCAAGAGGAGTACAGAAAGAAGCAAGAGATGTGCAGAAAGAAACAAAAGAAGTGCAGAAAGAAGGAACAGCGGAGGAGAAAGAGGCAAGAGGGGTGCAGAAAGAAACAAAATAAGTGCAGAAAGAAGCAACAGAGGTGCAGAAAGAGACAAGAGAAGTACAGAAAGAAGCAACAGAGATGCAGAAAGGGGAACAGGGGTGAAGAAAGTGGCAAGAGGGGTGCAGAAAGAAAAGAAGAGCAGAAAGAAGGAACAGAGATGCATAAAGAGGCAAGATGGGTGCAGAAAGAGGGAAGAGGGGTGCAGAAAGAAGCATGAGTGGTGCAGAAAGAAGCAAAGAAGTGCATAAAGAAGGAAGAGAAGTGCATAAAGAAGCAACAGAGGTGCAGAAAGAGGCAAGAGGGGTGCAGAAAGAGGCAAAAGGGGTGCAGAAAGAAACCAGAGGTACAGAAAGAAACAAAAGAAGTGCAGAAAGAAGGAACAGAGGTGCAGAAGGAGGCAAGAGGGGTGCAGAAAGAGGCAAAAGGGGTGCAGAAAGAAGCAAGAGGTGCAGAAAGAAACAAAAGAAGTGCAGAAAGAAGGAACAGAGGAGGAGAAAGAGGCAAGAGGGGTGCAGAAAGAAACAAAATAAGTGCAGGAAGAAGCAACAGAGGTGCAGAAGGAGGCAAGAGGAGTGCAGAAAGAGGGAAGAGGGGTGCAGAAAGAGGCACGAGGGGTGCAGAAAGAATCAAAGAAGTGCATAAAGAAGGAAGAGAAGTGCATAAAGAAGCAACAGAGATGCAGAAAGGGGGAAGTGGGGTAGAGAAAGAGGCAAGAGGGATACAGAAAGAAACAAGAGAGGTGCAGAAAGACACAAAAGAAGTACAGAAATAAGGAACAGAGGTGCAGAAAGAGGCAAGAGGGGTGCAGAAAGAGGGAAGAGTGGTGCAGAAAGAGGCATAAGGGGTGCAGAAAGAAGCGAGAGGTGCAGAAAGAAACAAAAGATGTGCAGAAAGAGGACGAGGGGTGCAGTAAGAAACAAAAAAACTGCAGAAAGAAGCAACAGAGGTGCAGAAAGCGGCAAGAGGAGTGCAGAAAGAGGGAAGAGGGGTGCAGAAAGAGGAACGAGGGGTGCAGAAAGAAGCAATAGAAGTGCAGAAAGAAGCAACAGAGATGCAGAAAGGGGGAGGTGGGGTGGAGAAAGAGGCAAGAGGGATACAGAAAAAAACAATAGAGGTGCAGAAAGAAATAAAAGAAGTGCAGAAAGAAGGAACAGAGGTGCAGAAAGAGGCAAGAGGGGTGCAGAAAGAGGGAAGAGCGGTGTGAAAGAGGCACAAGGGGTGCAGAAAGAAGCAAGAGGGGTGCAGAAAGAAGCAAGAGAGTTGCAGAAAGAAACAAAAGAAGTGCAGAAAGAAGGAACAGTGGTGCAGAAAGAGGCAAGAGGGGTGCAGAAAGAGGGAAGAGGGGTTCAGAAAGAGGCACAAGGGTTGCAGAAAGAAGGGACAGATGTGCAGAATGAAGCAAGAGAAGTGCAGAAAGAAGCAAAAGAGGCGCAGAAAGAGGGATGAGAGGTGGAGAAAGGGGCAAGAGAAGTGCAGAAAGAAGCAACAGAGATGCATGCAAAAAGGGGCAACAGGGGTGGAGAAAGTGGCAAGAGGGGTGCAGAAAGAAGCAAGAGAGGTGCAGAAAGAAACAAAAGAAGAGCAGAAAGAAGGAACAGAGATGCATAAAGAGGCAAAATGGGTGCAGAAAGAGGGAAGAGGGGTGAAGTAAGTGGCAAGAGGGGTGCAGAAAGAAGCAAGAGAGGTGCAGAAAGAAACAAAAGAAGAGCAGAAAGAAGGAACAGAGATGCATAAAGAGTCAAAATGGGTGCAGAAAGAGGGAAGAGGGGTGCAGAATGAAGCACAAGTGGGTCAGAAAGAAGCAAAGAAGTGCATAAAGAAGGAAGAGAAGTGCATAAAGAAGCAACAGAGATGCAGAAAGGGAGAAGTGGGGTGGAGAAAGAGGCAAGAGGGATACAGAAAGAAACAAGAGAGGTGCAGAAAGACACAAAAGAAGTGCAGAAATAAGGAACAGAGGTGCAGAAAGAGGCAAGAGGGGTGCAGAAAGAGGGAAGAGTGGTGCAGAAAGAGGCATAAGGGGTGCAGAAAGAAGCGAGAGGTGCAGAAAGAAACAAAAGATGTGCAGAAAGAAGGAACAGAGGTGCAGAAAGAGGATGAGGGGTGCAGTAAGAAACAAAAGAACTGCAGAAAGAAGCAACAGAGGTGCAGAAAACGGCAAGAGGAGTGCAGAAAGAGGGAAGAGGGGTGCAGAAAGAGGAACGAGGGGTGCAGAAAGAAGCAAGAGAGGTGCAGAAAGAAGCAATAGAAGTGCAGAAAGAAGTAACAGAGATGCAGAAAGGGGGAGGTGGGGTGGAGAAAGAGGCAAGAGGGATACAGAAAAAAACAATAGAGGTGCAGAAATAAATAAAAGAAGTGCAGAAAGAAGGAACAGAGGTGCAGAAAGAGGCAAGAGGGGTGCAGAAAGAGGGAAGAGGGGTGTGAAAGAGGCACAAGCGGTGCAGAAAGAAGCAAGAGGGGTGCAGAAAGAAGCAAGAGAGTTGCAGAAAGAAACAAAAGAAGTGCAGAAAGAAGGAACAGAGGTGCAGAAAGAGGCAAGAGGGGTGCAGAAAGAGGCACAAGGGTTGCAGAAAGAAGGGACAGATGTGCAGAAAGATTCAAGAGAAGTGCAGAAAGAAGCAAAAGAGGCGTAGAAAGAGGGATGAGAGGTGGAGAAAGAGGCAAGAGAAGTGCAGAAAGAAGCAAGAGAGGTGCAGAAAGAAACAAAAGAAGAGCTGAAAGAAGGAACAGAGGTGCAGAAGGAGGCAAGAGGGGTGCAGAAAGAGGGAAAAGGGGTCCAGAAAGAAGCAAGAGTAGAGCAGAAAGAAGCAACAGAGGTGCAGAAAGAGGCAAGAGGGTGCAAAAAGAGGGAAGAGGATGCAGAAAGAGGCACGAGGGTGCAGAAAGAAGCAAGAGAGCTGCAGAAAGAAACAAAAGAAGTGCAGAAAGAAGGAACAGAGGTGCAGAATGAGGCAAGAGGGGTGCAGAAAGAGGCAAGAGGGGCACAGAAAGAGGCAAAAGGGGTGCAGAAAGAAGCAAGAAGTGCAGAAAGAAACAAAAGAAGTGCAGAAAGAAGGAATAGAGGAGGAGAAAGAGGCAAGAGGGGTGCAGAAAGAAACAAAATAAGTGCAGAAAGAAGCAACAGAGGTGCAGAAGGAGGCAAGAGGAGTGCAGAAAGAAACAAAAGAAGTACAGAAATAAGGAACAGAGGTGCAGAAAGATGCAAGAGGGGTGCAGAAAGAGGGAAGAGGGGTGCAGAAAGAGGCACAAGGGTAGCAGAAAGAAGGGACAGATGTGCAGAAAGAAGCAAGAGAAGTGCAGAAAGAAGCAAAAGAGGCGCAGAAAGAGGGATGAGAGGTGGAGAAAGAGGCAAGAGAAGTGCAGAAAGAAGCAACAGAGATGCATGCAAAAAGGGGCAACAGGGGTGGAGAAAGTGGCAAGAGGGGTGCAGAAAGAAACAAAAGAAGAGCAGAAAGAAGGAACAGAGGTGCAGAAGGAGGCAAGAGGGGTGCAGAAAGAGGGAAGAGGAGTCCAGAAAGAAGCAAGAGTAGAGCAGAAAGAAGCAACAGAGGTGCAGAAAGAGGCAAGAGGGGTGCAAAAAGAGGGAAGAGGGATGCAGAAAGAGGCACGAGGGGTGTAGAAAGAAGCTAGAGATGTGCAGAAAGAAACAAAAGAAGTGCAGAAAGAAGGAGCAGAGGTGCAGAAAGAGGCAACAGTGGTGAAGAAAGAGGGAAGAGGGGTGGAGAAAGAGGCAAAGGAGTGCATAAAGAAGCAAGAGAGCTGCAGAAAGAAACAAAAGAAGTGCAGAAAGAAGGAACAGAGGTGCAGAAAGAGGCAAGAGGGGTGCAGAAAGAGGCAAAAGGGTGCAGAAAGAAGCAAGAGGTGCAGAAAGAAACAAAAGAAGTGCAGAAAGAAGGAACAGAGGAGGAGAAAGAGGCAAGATGGGTGCAGAAAGAAACAAAATAAGTGCAGAAAGAAGCAACAGAGGTGCAGAAGGAGGCAAGAGGAGTGCAGAAAGAAGGAAGAGGGGTGCAGAAAGAGGCACGAGGGGTGCAGAAAGAAGCAAGAGATGTGCAGAAAGAAACAAAAGAAGTGCAGAAAGAAGGAACAGAGGTGCAGAAAGAGGGAAGAGGGGTGCAGAAAGAGGCACAAGGGGTGCAGAAAGAAGCAACAGAGGTACAGAAAGAGGGAAGAGGGGTGGAGAAAAAGGCAAGAGGGGTGCAGAAAGAAGCAGGAGAGGTGCAGAAAGAAACACACGTAGTGCAGAAAGAAGGAACAGAGGTGGAGAAAGAGGCAGGAGGAGTGCAGAAAGAGGGAAGAGGGGTGCAGAAAGAGGCAAGAGAGGTGCAGAAAGAGGATGAGGAGTGCAGTAAGAAACAAAAGAACTGCAGAAAGAAGCAACAGAGGTGCAGAAAGCGGCAAGAGCAGTGCAGAAAGAGGGAAGAGGGGTGCAGAAAGAGGAACGAGGGGTGCAGAAAGAAGCAAGAGAGTTGTAGAAAGAAGCAATAGAAGTGCAGAAAGAAGCAACAGAGATGCAGAAAGGGGGAGGTGGGGTGGAGAAAGAGGAAAGAGGGATACAGAAAAAAACAATAGAGCTGCAGAAAGAAATAAAAGAAGTGCAGAAAGAAGGAACAGAGGTGCAGAAAGAGGCAAGAGGGGTGCAGAAAGAGGGAAGAGGGGTGTGAAAGAGGCCCAAGGGATGGAGAAAGAAGCAAGAGGAGTGCAGAAAGAAGCAAGAGAGTTACAGAAAGAAACAAAAGAAGTGCAGAAAGAAGGAACAGAGGTGCAGAAAGAGGCAAGAGGGGTGCAGAAAGAGGGAAGAGGGATCCAGAAAGAGGCACAAGGGTTGCAGAAAGAAGGGACAGATGTGCAGAAAGAAGCAAGAGAAGTGCAGAAAGAAGCAAAAGAGGCGTAGAAAGAGGGATGAGAGGTGGAGAAAGAGGCAAGAGAAGTGCAGAAAGAAGCAACAGAGATGCATGCAAAAAGGGGCAACAGGGGTGGAGAAAGTGGCAAGAGGGGTGCAGAAAGAAGCAAGAGAGGTGCAGAAAGAAACAAAAGAAGAGCAGAAAGAAGGAACAGAGGTGTAGAAGGAGGCAAGAGGGGTGCAGAAAGAGGGAAGAGGGGTCCAGAAAGAAGCAAGAGTAGAGCAGAAAGAAGCAACAGAGGTGCAGAAAGAGGCAAGAGGGGTGCAAAAAGAAGCAAGAGAGCTGCAGAAAGAAACAAAAGAAGTGCAGAAAGAAGGAACAGAGGTGCAGAAAGAGGCAAGAGGGGTGCAGAAAGAGGCAAGAGGGGCGCAGAAAGAGGCAAAAGGGGTGCAGAAAGAAGCAAGAAGTGCAGAAAGAAACAAAAGAAGTGCAGAAAGAAGGAACAGAGGAGGAGAAAGAGGCAAGAGGGGTGCAGAAAGAAACAAAATAAGTGCAGAAAGAAGCAACAGAGGTGCAGAAGGAGGCAAGAGGAGTGCAGAAAGAGGGAAGAGGGGTGCAGAAAGAGGCCCGAGGGGTGCAGAAAGAAGCAAGAGATGTGCAGAAAGAAACAAAAGAAGTGCAGAAAGAAGTAACAGAGGTGCAGAAAGAGGCAAGAGCGGTGTGGGAAGAGGGGTGTGAAAGAGGCACGAGGGGTGCAGAAAGAAGCAACAGAGGTGCAGAAAGAGGGAAGAGGGGTGGAGAAAGATGCAAGAGGGGTGCAGAAAGAAGCAGGAGATGTGCAGAAAGAAACAAACCTAGTGCAGAAAAAAGGAACAGAGGTGGAGAAAGAGGCAGGAGGGGTGCAGAAAGAGGGAAGAGGGGTGCAGAAAGAGGCAAGAGAGGTGCAGAAAGAGGCAAGAGGTGTGCACAAAGAAGCAAGTGAGGTGCAGAAAGAGGCAACAGAGGTGCAGACAGAGGCAAAAGAGGTTCAGAAAGTAGAAGAGATTTGTAGAAAGAGGCAAGAGAAGTGCAGAAAAAGAAAGAAAGGTGCAGAAAGAAGCAACAGAAATGCGAAAGAGGCAAAAGGGGCACAGAAAGAAGCAAGAGTGGGTTGCGCACCATTAGTAGCAATTTAACACCCACATTTAGCAATAAGTAACAGGTGACCATTCTAGGTATGCAAATCACCTTCCACAACGCTGTAACACTTGTTACTGCATTTTTGGTAACGTTTGAGCCGTTTGAGGTAGGTTGTACAAATCTGCAGATTAGGGATTCTGCACATATACAGAGCTATGCACAGGATAATAGGAGCTTGGAGTATAGTGGTGAACCAACCATGCACCTTAGTACCCACAATCCCAATCCGACTAGCTTTAGCGTCTCATTAGCAGCGCTGCTACCAATGATTAGACAACCCAGAACACGGTCTCTCTCTCTCAGGACTCGCGGGAGCAAGAACACCCTTTCATAACTCACTCATACTTGTCCACAACGTGCGTAATAAGAGACACAGTATAGTTTAAAATGTTTATTTCAACTATCATGCTCTAAGATACAGTACACGTGCCAGTACTATCAGCATAATGCATAATGATAAAATAAGCAGCATAGTTACAATTCCATAGAATACAAACGGGGAAAGCATGTCATAAAGCAGTGGATATAGGGCTAAATGGCCTTACCACCCTCCCCGTGCTATTAACTAGTTTATTATAAAAATAGAAGACCTCTGGGCGTTGTCAGGCGGACCCTCATACCTCAATATCTAGATGCAAGGTTTACATCATCAGACAAGCACAGCTCTTCTCCCTGGAAAGGTTTTTCTCCAAGTCCCACAAACAGCGAGATCACAATATTAAAAGCACACGAATTTCTCCAGTGCAGCTGTACTTAGTGTTATGTCTAAGTGCGAGGGACTGGCCAGATCAGCAAGAACAAGGGACGTTGTTTTTCGACCTTGTACATGTTGTGCAGACGAAACCCACAGGGAACAGGAGAAAAGGTGAAAGGCAGAAAGGCATACAGTTCTAATATAGCCGGGCACAAGCAGAGGCTGGAAAAACAAAGTCACAAAGTAAAGTGTGCAAAAAGGCATCATGGCAGCCAGGCCTAAGCCAACTTAGCAATGCAGACAAGGAGGCCACAAACCACACGACAATGGATTATGTGGCTAATGCGGAAAATGTATAATTGTGCAAAAGTAGGTGAAGCCAAACAGTCGCATAATTCCAGTGGCCCTGCTGATACCTCTGACTAGGTCCAGAAGTGCTCCTCAGTGATTCCTTCTTTTTTTGTCCCATTGAGTTCATAGTTTAGCTTCTATGGAAACGAAGAAGTCTAAACCTGTGGTTACCACTCCACAACACAGACTACCATACCACATAATTACTCTCCATAACACATAATCCCACTCTACATAATTCCTATACACTAAATACCACATACTTTCTATCCACATACTTTCATTGGACAACATACCACATAATTCCACTAAACACAACGTACATCCACTCCACTCCACTCCAAAAAACATTCGTAAAAAACTTTTACATTTACAACGCCAATAGCTCTAACTCTTGCAAATGCGAGACCTATTACATTACAAATGCTTCTTTAACTGGTAGTCGCGATTGCAGAGTGGTGGAGAAAGAGGGCAGGGCCTCCAACCAGCGCTCAGGTATTCCGCTGCATAGGACTTACAGGAGGTACCAGGAGGGCTTCTTGGCCCCCAAAGTCCCTCAGGAGTAAAGTGGACTTCATCCCCCAACCCGTAGTGTGCCAGGAGGTGCGTTTGCAGAGTGGTGGAGAAAGGGGGGGCATGGCCTCAGAAGACCTCTTAGAGATCCCACTGTGTGGGACTTACTGGAGGTAACAGGAGGAGTAGTTGGCCCCCAAGGACAACCTTGGGGGCCAACTACCCCCCTATTACCTCCAGTAAGTCCCACACAGCAGCATTGGTAAGTACTCATAGCAGGCCACGCCACCTTTGACCACCAGTCTGCAAACGCGCTCCCTGGCACGCTCTTGGATGGGGATTGAAGTCCCCTTCGCTGCTGGGGGTCCTCAGGGGCCAACTAGCCTACCTGATACCTCCAGTAAGCCCCACATAGTGGGATTGCTGAGAGGTGGACACAGGCCACACCCCCTTTCTCCACCACTCTGCAAACTTGCCTCCTGGCATGCTCTTGGTTAGGGATGAAGTCCCCTTGCCTCCTGAGGGTCCCTGGGTGCCAACTAGCCCTCATGTTATCTCTGGTGAGCCCCACACAGCTGGATTGCTGAGAGTAGTCCGAGGCCATGCCCCCTTTTTACACCACTCTGCAAACACGCCTCCTGGCACACTTCTGCTCGGGGGATGAAGTCCACTTTAGTCCTGAGGTCCTCAGGACACAAGAGGACCTCATCGCCCCACCAGCAGTGCGCCAAGAGGTGCGTTTGCAGAGTGGTGTAAAAAGGGGCATGGCCTCGGACCACTTCTCAGCAATCCCACTGTTTGGGGCTTACTGGAGGTACCTGGTGGGCTAGTTGGCCCCCAGGGACCCTCAGGATTCAAGGGGACTTAATCCCCCAACTTAGAAAGCGCCAGGAGGCGGGTTTACAGAGTGGTGTATGGAGGTGACGGGGCCTCTGGCGAGATGCCGGCTTTTCTTTTTTTTTGTTAGAAGGGGGGCTGTGTGACCCCCTTCTCTTAATATTTTTGGGGCCCTGGGGACCCCATCCCCTAGGGCCTGAGCCATTTTTTTTTCAAACGGGAAGGGGGCCGCGCGGCCCCCTTCCCAAGGCCCATTTCGGCCCCGGGGACCCCATCCCCTGGGGCATGGCCACTTATTTTTTATTTATTCATTTTACAGGAGGGGGGCCGTGCGGCCCCCCTCCTGAGGCCTTTTTCGGCCCAGGGGACTCCATCCCCCAGGGCTTTGCCTCTTTTTAAAAACTTTTTTTAATAACTTTACGGGAGGGGGGCCGTGTGGGCCTCCTTCCCTTGGCCACTTTTGGCCCTGGGGACCCCATCCCCTGGGGCCTGGCCTCTTTTTATTTATTTTTATTTTGCGAGAGGGGGGCCGTGTGGCCCCCCTTCCCTTGGTCTCTTTTGACCCTGGGGACCCTATCCCCCGGGGCCTGGCCTCTTTATTTCATTTTTTTTATTATTTAACGGGAGGGGAGCTGCATGGCCCCCCTTCCCTGGGCCACTTCTGGCTCCGGGGACCCCATCTCCCGGGGCCAGCCCTCACGTTGAGGACCGCGGGGGAAGCCCCAATGCCCCCGGGGTCCCAGCTGGCTCCCCGCCTCCGGCGGGAGCTGGTATTGCTTTTGGACAAGGGAAGCTGCTGTCATGCAGCTCCCCTTGTCCAAAAGCAATCTGCTTCACTTCATGGAAGCGAGAGCAGGTTTCCTGCTCTCGCTTCCATGAAGCGAAGCAGAGTTGGCAGCTCCCGCCCTGCCATTGCAAACTGCAATGTCCCGGGGGTGGGCACCCCGGGACATTGCCGGAGCCGGTCCTGGGGGGTGGCAGTCCCTAGGGCCATCTTGGGCTCCAGGAGGGGGACTGCGTGGCCCCCCTCCCAACATTTACATAGCCGAGGGGAGGTGGTGGTCCCCGGGGCCGGGGGTCCGCAACGACCCCCGCATTAACATAATTAGTGCCCCAGGGAGGTGGTGGTCCCCGGGGCAGTGTGGGGGGGATCAAGCCTCCCCACACTTACTTTTTATAATAGCCCCGGGGAGGTGGCGGTCCTCGGGGCTTGGGGGGGCCCGTGAGGCCCCCCGCCCTTAATTAAATAAAGCCCCGGGGAGGTGGCAGTCCCAGGGGCTTGGGGGGCCCACGAGGCCACCCCACCCTTAATTAAATAAAGCCCTGGGGAGGTGGCAGTCCCCAGGGATGCAGGGGCCACGTGCCCCCATGCATAATTTACAAAAGCCCCAGGCAGGTGGCTGTCCTCGGGGATGCAGGGGCCCGCGCGGCCCCGCATATATTTGCATATTGCCCCCGGGACCTGGCTCACCCAGGGGCTTATTAAAACGAAGCGCGGGAGACACATTTTGGTTTGGAGTGTTGCCAGCCAATCAGAATCAAGCTCGTGCTCAGGAGGGTTCGCGAATCCTCCTGTCACCAGATATCGATATTTTTTATTTTCTCAGGAACTACTGAATGGATTTACACCATTTAACAAAAAGAACGCTTTCTGAACCAAGACCTACCTTTTTGCCAAATTTGGTGTAATTCCGTTCAGCAGTTCGGGCTGTAGCTTTGTCTAAAGTTTCCTATGCAAATTAACATGGAGAAAACGCGTTTTGGGACCCCCCTTTTTTCTCAGCCCCCGCTCAATGAATCACCCCGAAACTTTCAAGACAGGAGATGACCTGAGTGAACCATTAGTTTTGAAAATTTCGCGAAGATTCATCAAACGGCGCTAAAGATATTGGCAAAAGAAAAAACGCTTTTCCTATGGAAACTAGGTCCTAACTATAACTATCTACTGGCGACTGCCAGTAGGATATATATATATATATATATATATATATATATATATATATATATATATATATATATATATATATATAGCTATAGATATACATCCCTGCATCAATATGGCCTCCCTCCCTGAGCCTACTTGGGCCCCAGGGAACCCCATCCCTAGGGGCTGAAATGTAAAAGCGGCGGCTTTGGATTGAGACTGTGTGCTGAAATCTAATTAGACCCCAGGCAAAAGTAAGGGGTCTTCAAGTCACATATGAATTTCTTTGTCCTGAAGATGGTCTGTAGGATCAATTACGCAAAAAGACCGAAACATCGACAGATCTAACTCATTTTCAACAGAAAATTGTTACATAGGAATTAATGATTCAAAGTGGAATTATAGTTTCTATTTATATATGGATGTAAGAAATGGGTTATCCACACAAGTGTCTAGAAGACAACTTTGTGTAAAATTAGTAATCTCTGTCACTTGTGTGTTTATGTGATTTGTGAATTGTGTTTTGTACCCTGTAATTTATATATTTATAAAAATTCTAACAAATGAAGTATACACCCGTGTTTTACTTTTTTCGATATATTCAGTTTTTGATTATTGTAATTGATTTGTATAATTCATATGCTTGAGGCCACTAATTAAGGCACTCAAAATAGATTGTTTCTAATTGAGCTTGATTATTTGTTTGAAACAAAACCTCTTGTAGGCATTGTTACCTGATAGAAACACTGCTAAGTGTAGCGCCAGTGCAGGGGGAAACGCAAGGCTGCACCATATCCTTGTAAACATAGTGCAGCCTTGCGTTTCTGAAGTGGCGGAGTGAGGCATTAAGCCATGACGGCTAACGCCTCACTCCGCCACTTCCTTGTTCATATGCCCCTTAATCTCCCCGACGGCCCCTTGAAACCTTAAGGGGTGATATGTTCGCGCTTTACAATTATGGATTATTCATTGATCATTCAGTGTTCACTCGCAAACTAGGATGTGCAACTTGCACACCAACTAGTATGACAATGGGTATGAAATGTGCGATGTTACTGATGAACAAATTGTAAATTCTCAGTGGTCACAAAGCAATCTGCCTAATGAATGTTTATTCGCCAGGTTACAGTTTGCGCTGGCTTTCACAAACGGTAAACATGTTTCTTAAAAACAGCCCATGTCCATTAAAGGGACTGCTTTTAAAAAAATGTTTTCAGTTTGGATACATATTAGTGGGAACATGCAGTGGTCATCTAGACTACTGCCTGCTCCCTTCAGGCTGACTCTAGGAACTGCTTACTCTTTGTGAATCTATTACAATCCACTATGAGCTGTAGGTAACTTTTCAATGGCAATTGTGGTGCAGATTACTGATGTATACCATGGCAAATTGCAAATAGGAAGGGATACCCCTTTCACGCCTCCTCCTAATTTGGATAAGTACTGATTCACAAAACTCCATTTGCGAGTTGCAAAGGCTTTTTTTGTCCCAAATCTATTATGATGTTGCAAACGCTCTGATTTTGCGAATCACAGGATTTGTGACCACAATGTGGTTTAGTGGAGTGTTGCCCCAAACTGTGGGATGTGACCCACTGGTGGGCCGTGAGCCGATTTTTGGTGGGTCCTGAAAGTCCAAACAACAAATAAAGAGGCCTTTAAATTCTGCATTTGTCTTGTCACATAGTCTGCACTTCAAAGACAGAGAACAAATGTCAGACTATGTCTTTCCAAACTCATCACTTTGCAGTAGGGAAAGAAAGGCAAAGTGAATTATGTAACAGTCTTGCTGGGGCACAGTGAGTGTGAATGGAAAGGCTGTCATTTTTATGTAACGCACAACAAAATGTAAATGCCTGTAAATGAAATGTACACATTCAGCAGATAGGAAAGCAAAAATAAAGCACTTTTTTCTGTAATTCGGAAGTGCCATGGAAACAAAGATTTTAATAGGAATAAAATAAAATCAAGACACTTTACTTGGTGATGCAAAAATGATAAATAATCACTGCAACACGATTTCTACATATTGTCATTTGTGTACAATATAGTTTTATCAGTAAAACTGTGTGTCTGTGCAAATTTAGAAGCCATTTCAATGGAATAAATGCTGTCTGTAAATGACGGTGCGCTACCACACCATGGTTTAGTGATATTAAAAAGTCGCCTGCCTCATGTCCATTAAAGCAAGGTGGGTTGCAAAAATTTTTGTTGTGAAAATTGGGTCGTGGTTCTAAAAGGTTTGGGAAGCACTGATTTAGTAGATCTGAACCTAAGTAATTTGTCCAGAATCACTTTTTTACAGTCAAGGCCATGAAGGGCTCTGCATTTCAAGTAGGCAGCTTAGCACTAGACCACTTCTCCGCAGGGCCGGACTGGGAACCAAAACCGGCCCTAGCAAAGTGCTCGGCCGGCCCCGTCCGGGGTTTGGGGGTGCAGCTGAGCTGTTTGCCAGGGCCGGTTTCGGCCGATTTTGTTACAGGGGCCGATATTGCAGCTATGCTGCAAAAACAGCCCTGTAACGAAAACGGCCCCCAGGGGCCCAAAATCGGCCCCCACCCTAGCGGCCCACCGGGGAAACGCCCGGTGCCCGCTACCAGCTTCTCCTTCCAAACAGTGCACATTCATTGGTAAAGTTCAATGCACAGTGTATTTTTATTACATTGCTGGAGTAAAGAAGTGCACTTTCATTTCCTATACTGGCTTGAACAGTGGTTGGTCCTTTGCATCAGGGGTTACAATAGTTCTCATTCCAAATAATAAATAGTTCATTATCTATACACAATACATAAATTTGTATTCACTTATAAGTGAACATACTGGTGTACATTCCTTTTAATTTCTGAATACAACAGTGCACACTACGGACTAAACTCTGCACATGTCTTTATTTTGCTGACGCAAAACATTCTTTTCAATTACTGAATACACCCTGACATATTTGATTCCATTAGTAAATAAACAACACTCGTCCCTTCCCATTTTTTGGGCCTAAACTGTGCACACTCACTTCCATTATGAAACAGGGCAGCGTAAGATCCGTTTCATCATGGACTAAAACAGCGTTCTCTCTTTTTCTTCATGGACCAGAACAGTGCAGTTCTGTTTTATCATGGAACAAAAGAGCGCACAATCCTTTCCAATACTGTTCGCACAGTTCGCATGAATTTCCATGTCCGAATAAACACTGTACATCGCCTTCCCTTTTCCAATAGAACTGCATATTTTTTTGTTACTGAATTCAACAGTGTGAATCCCTTTCCATTAGTCCTGGCAGTGTCCCTTCATCCACCTTTGAACAGTGGCTCGCTTCAAGGAAGGACAGACCTCCACATGTCTTACTAGCCACAGAGTCACACCACTCCCCCCGCCCCCACCCGCCTGCTACCAGAGCCAATGTGAGATGTGTCTCCAAGGTATCCGTACTCTGCACAGCTATTTTTGAGAACAAGCCACGCTCCTGCGTATAGATTCGAATGGTAGGTTAATTAATTGTTAAATCTTCATGCAATTACATCCTATCGCCATGGAAACCCCAAGGGAATTGATTATGATTAATAATAATAGGGTGAGCACCAAGGGAATTCAAAAGTAATGCTTAGTTATTTCAAAGGACTCTAATAACTTACTTGCTGTAGTTCTCTTGTGAATCTCTGCACTCATCTTTCTAAGTGTAGCGCCATTAACGAACTTAGCAGTGAAGTACTGCGGGGGAATGGACACATAATAAGCCAGAGACTGTACCATGAAGTGTGGCTGAAATAGATATTCATGTCTGCGTCTCAGCGCACCCTCAGTTTTGTGCACTCAGCACAGACCGGGGCAGTGCACCCGATTAGGAGAAAATGCGCTCTCCACAGTACAGGTTCGAACTCTGACAGCACGCATCTGTGAGAGCGCATTAGTGAAAGCGGAGCCCCGTTTGAAAGCACCTCTCCACCTTGCACTACCAATAAAATCAAGACACATTTTGATTGACTGCAAACCAGTACTAAAGTGCTTGTGCTCACACCCCATAAACATTGGTTAACATCTGATTGGCATATTTAATTTACTTATAAGTACTTTGTAGAGTGGTATACCATATACCCAGGGCATGTAAATTAAAGGCTACTAGAGGGCTTGCAGCACTTATTGTGCCACCCTCTTAAGTAGCCCATTTAAAACATGTTCCAGGCCTGCCATTGCAGCCAGAATGTAGTTTTAAACTGCCATTTCGACTTGGCAATATAACCCCTGTGCCAAGCCTTAAACTCCCATTTTATTGCATATAAGTCACCCCCAAGGTAGGCCCTAGGTAGCCCATAGGGCAGGGTGCATTGTAATGAAAGGTTTGGACATCTACTTTTAAGTTTTACATGTCCTGGTAGTGAAAAACTGTTACATTCGTTTTTCACCACTGTAAGGCCTACCTGTCCTATAGGATAACATTGGTTGACGTAATACATTTAATAAGTGCTAACGTTTGATTGGGAACAGGTCAGCATTTCATGTTTGGCACCTATGAAATTGTAATTTAAAATACTCTTTAATGGTAAAGTCGGATTTTAAATTACAATTTTGAAAATGCCACTTTTAGAAAGTTGGCATTTTTCTGCCCATAGCCATTTGGGGCCTGCATCCTCCCGTGGGTCACATGACTGGTTGAAGTTGGCAGTTAGGACTATGTGAATTCCTCACAGACAAACATACAATAGAAGGATTAAGTGTGCCTGAATGGGCCATCTGCTGGAAGAATGCGGGGTGGAGCTGGGCACAGCTCCACTTGTAACTGAATATGCTGTGCTCAGCCTTCAAACAAAGGGCTTGTCATCAATGCTTTGTCTCTGCAGCCAGCTTGGAGCCAGGGCAGGGGAGTCAGGAAATTCTAAGCACTTCAAAGAGAAACCTCTAGAAAATTCTACCACAACAAAGAAGGCACCAGGAATAAAATAGGGCCCTCAGCCCACTCTTCCGTTCACTTTCCGGACATGCAGAAGGATTCTCAGAGGACTGTCTGCTCCCGTGGCCTGCTGTGTTCTCCACAAGACTGCTTTGCTACACCTGGAAGAAATGCTTTGTTGCCTGGGGCTGCCTTGAACCCTGAGAGGCCTACCCTGCTGCTTGAGACCTTTTTATTTATGTAAACATTGAACTACCAGAGTGTCTCCGAGGGCTAGTTTGCTGGTCTCCTGTTCAGAGCCACATTGACATAAAAGCCCCCACCCCTGCACCGGAAGCAAGCCTGAATTAGTCCCAACCCCACCAAGTGGTGCCCCTTCAGTCCTGGACCGTTGGTGGTGGTGCTAAAGGTGTCCAGATATCCAAAATCCAAAACTTGAGAGTTGAATTTTTTTTGGCTAAAAGGTGCTCTGAGAACTGAGAGAAGACTGGGACCAGCCTGCTAGTCTATCCACCCAAGGTGCCTTGCTGGTTGGCCTAACAACGCGGCAGTTCCCGCTATGCTCTTCTCCACAGCAACAAATCCTGTTCAGACGTCCTTTGCCAAGGAGGTATCGGGCCTCCTGGAACTCTTGCCGGCCACAGCCTCCTGCTTCGTCCTGCTGGAGGTTTTTGACTTCTAAAAAAGTGACTAAGTCCAAATGTAGAAATCTTCACTGCAACTTCGTCCAACGGCTCACTGATGACGACACTCCCTTCTTGGACACTGCCTGCAGGCTTGCCCCATTGAACTTTACCTTCTCAGAACTTTTTCTTCAAAATTTCTTCTAAGTCCGAATGTAAGCGCCGACCACTTCTTGTATCTGACCCCCGCTTGATCGCAGTTGGCAATATTCTTTTTTACTTTGTTCTGGTCTCATGCGACTAGATGTTCACGGTTAGCCCTTTGATCTTTTAGGTGCTAATTTTTACTTCAAACTATAAAAATTCATAATTCCAGTGCTACCGGATTTTTGCCATTTTTGTGTCAAATAATTTACTAAAATTGACTCTATGTTTCTAAATTGGTATGGGAGTTTTCTTGTGTTGTGTTTTCACTTTATTACTGTTTGTGTGCTGCATAAATACTTTACACATTGCCTCTAAGTTGAGCCTTACTGGTTTTTGTGCTAAGCTGCCCAGTGTTAAGCACAGGTTACTTTAGTGACTTTTTGTGCTTCACCCTGCCAGGGATTGTGGCTGTTGCTTGACCAGGGCTCACACCAAGTCAACCAACATCCAAATTTCTCACATGTAGTACTTACTAACCCACTGTTACAAGCTGTAATTTGCATGAGGCCTGTTAGAAAGGGGGTTCTCTAGTTTGTACCCTGTCCAAGTAGGGACCCTTCCTTCTCATCAGGATAAGGGAGTTACACTTCTAAAATAACCCCTGCTCACCCCTTTGGTAGCTTGGCACGAACTGTCAGGCTTATCTCAGAGGCAATGTGTAAAGCATTTGCACATAACACACAGTAATACAGTGACAAAATTACACCACACCACACCAGTTTTAGAAAAATGGTAAATATTTATCTGTGTAAAACAAGACCAAAACGATAAAAATCCAACATACAGTCATAAAGATATGAATATTGCAAGGATAACCTTAAAATACAGTTCCTTGAAGTCAATAGCTCCATCTGGGGCTATCACGGCACAGTGAACAAACAAATCCAACAGTTCAGGCTGACTGCGAGGTCACAGACCAGCTATGGTGTCTGGAAGACCTGCAACCAGTACCTTGGAAATGCAGGTCGTTGTGGTCCTTGCGATGAGCTCCGAGCATGCAGCGTCATAGGCATCGGCAGGCGTCGGTTCTGGAGGTCGGTGCAGTCTCACACGTTGCGGCTCGAACTCCGTGAGTTTGAAGTCAGGAGCGCTGGCGTCGATGGCATTAAGGCTGCAATGCAAAGCAGGACGATGCGATGTACTGTGCCCACAGGTCACATTGCCAGCAGCGGCTCGGTGACTGCATCCAGCTTCGTCAGTGAGACCAGGGCTGCAGTGTGAAGCGGGGAGACATGACGTGCGGTGTCCACAGGTCACGTTGCAGGCAGCTTCATCATTGTTGCTGAAGCGCTGTCCTCAGCAGACCCAAGGCTGAGATGCAAAGCGGGGCGATGCTTTGTGCATTGCCCACAGGTCATAGTGCATGCAGCGGCATTGGTTGACGAGGCTGGAGTTGATGGTGCTGACGGTGGACCAGGGCTGCGGTGTGGGACGGGGCGATGCTTCGTGTACCTGACGAGCAGTGTCCACAGGCCACGGTGCAGGCAGTGGAGTTGATGTCAGCGTGGACCGTCATCGTCGGTGAGGCCAGGCGGTGCTCCGTGCGGTGTCTTCAGGTCACGGAGCCAGCAGCGGTGTCGTTGACGTCGTAGTTGTTTTTCTTCTGTTGCAGCACAAAATACACAGTTCCCAGTGCTGTTGGTGGATGTACCTGGAGTCTTTAATGTTCCTGAGACTTCTAACAGGAGGCAAGCTCTCGGAGAAACTCAGGAAATAAGTTGCAGAAATTTCACTCCAGTCCCTTCACTGCTCAAGGCAGAAGCAGCAAGCATCACGCCAACACAGCAAAGTGGACGTCCCTCCTGACAGCTTCTCCAACTTTTCTTCTTGACAGGTTCCTTAGTCCAAAAGAGTTCTACAGTTATGGGGTCAGAGACCCAATACGTATACCAGTTTTAGTCTTGAAGTTGGCAAATTTCAAAGATAGGTGTTTCTTGCCTTACTAGAACCAGTTCTGTCCTCCCTGATCCAGCCACACTACAGGGGGTGGAGACAGCATTGTAAAAGGCAGTCACAACCCTATTCAGGTGTCGGTGACTATTCCTTCCACCACTCTAGCTCAGGAAGACCAATCAGGATCTGAAGGGCACACCTCAGCTCTCTTTGTGTGAGCACAAACAGCCCCAGTCAGTCTAAACCAGACATGGATTCCACAGGCAGGCACAGAATGGTTAAGCAAGAAAATGCCCACTTTCTTAAAGTGGCATTTTCAAACATGCAATTTAAAAACCATCTTTACTAAAAGATGCATTTTAAAATTGTGAATTCAGACATCCCAAACTCCAACTTTCTATCACCTTCCAACGGGAATCTGCATTGGAAAGGTGTTTCCAGCCCCACCCCATGTTAACTTTTGGAAGAGATAGCCTTACTATAGTGAAAATGAAATGCACAGTATTTCACTACCAGGACATGCAAAAACACACCACTATGTGTACTACCTTTTATGTACACTGCACCCTGCCCATGGGGCTGCCTTGGGCCTGCCTTAGCCGTGACTTATATGTAAGTGGGTACACACAGACACTGCAGTGGCAGGTCTGAGACACCTTTGAAAAGGCTACTTGTGTGGGTGGCACAATCAATGCTGCAGGCCCAGTAGTAGCATTTGATTTACAGGCCCTGGGCCCACCTGTGCCCAATACTAGGGACTTACTAGTAAATCAAATAAGCCAATCACGGAAATACCAATCAATATCACAATTTACAGAGGGAGCATATGCACTTTAGCACTGAAAAGCAGTGGTAAAGTGCCCAGAGTCCTAAAGCAGACGCAAAATAGGTCAAAACCAGGAGGCCAAAGAGCAAAAATTCTGGGGGTAAAGCTGCTAAAAATGCCAGTTGCAATAAAACCACTTCACCTTAATGCTATTTTATGATGAGTCAAACCTGTACCTAAACTGCACACACATCTCTCTAGCAGCTGCATTAAACACCAGAGTTATCTTATGGCTAATATACCCTTAAACTTGCAATGTACAAAAAGATCTTTGCAGCAGGTGTCTTACCCCCATAAGGTATTTTAATGGCATGCAATGGTCATTGGGTTAAAAGGCTTTCAGCCCCACCCCTGTCTTGTCTCCTAGCCCGGGCTAATACAGCGTCCAGGACACACACAATTCTTTAGCTTATGCGTGCTTTCCTGAGCTGAAGATGGGGCCTCAATGATTACCTGGACAAAGGTCCTGATTTAGATGTTGGCGGATGGGTTACTCCGTGAAAATGGTGATGGATATTCCATCCGCTGAAATATAAATCCTATTATTTCTTATGGGATTTATATTATACGGGATATCCGTCAACACTGTAACAGAGTAACCCGTCCGCCAACATCTAAATCAGGCCCGATGTATTTTGCAGGCCACCCAGAGGCCACCCAGAAGCCAAAACGCATACAAAAAGTATGAAGCTGTGATCCTGAGTGCAGAGGTTGGGGTCAGAGATGTGGCTAAAACAGAACAAGATATTCTGCAGCTATTTGTTGTTTGGTAGGAAATGCATTATTTTTTCTTACAATAGCTCAATTGGTTAATGCAATCCCTACAGATGTCTATGTGTTTTGGAGCTTGAAGAAATACCAGTACAGTTTGCATGCAGAAACACCATTTGTTGCAAAGTTATTCAAGGCAACTACTTTTTGCCTTTCCTTTGGGCTGGTGGAGACCTGCTCAAGGTGAGGTGCTAACAACAATTACTTTATTTTTGATTTAGAATAGCAACATTTATGGGCAGAGTAATTAACAAGTTTTAATACTGCCATCTGATTGGCAACTTATTCAATCTCAGAAGGAATGAAAGATGCATTAGGAACTAAACCTGAGACTTCCCACACATACATCCCAAAATCAGGACTGTTAGCCCACTGAGCTGAACAATCCGAGACATGTACATGTTTGCGTATTAAAATAAGAAAATGTGGCAATGTTATGAAGAGCAGACTGAAAACATACATTTTGTCAACAGTCAGACAATAGTCTTTCTGAAGATGGAATAAAAAATATTTCATGAGCTTACTGTCATTTCACTGAAGTAATTTTTAGAGAAATGGCAAAAAGTGCCACTGTCCTATAAGTGAAAATTGGTTCTAAAGTGTTTGGTATTGAGATCTGTAGAAGCTACATTTTAGTTGTCAATCACTCATTGCACTTTTTAAAGATCGTTGCCAGTAGACTATAAACATTGTTAAAGCCACTAATACATGTTTATTGTTATCCTATCAGGTATGAGCAATATGTTTAAAATCTGCAGTTCATCGCTATTTGTTCTTGTAATGACTCTGAGGATAGCTCCGCCCCATTGTTTGAAGTGTTTCCCCCTCCTCCAATGATTGACATCTTTGCCCCCCTCACCACCCCCCAAAGTTCTGTTATAACTGTGCGCCTGATGCAGCCTGTTTGTGAGGTATTGAGAAAGCCAGAACAGATTTACTATTACATTTGTCCTTGTTCCCAATTTCTATGTGGCAGAGTTTTAAAAAACAAATACATGCATACATTGCCTGCTCATGTCACTGCTTCTTGCGCCACCCCCTTGTTGCTACCAATCCTTAAACATCAATTTATTGGATCTTGGGCTACTTTTTTTCAATTCCAGGATTGCTAATTATGAAACAACACTCAGACTATGTTTTATGGGCAAATGCATCTTCTGAAAAACAGGTTTGCGTTTGCAGAAAAGTCTCTGGTAATACCACCCCACCGCACCAAGTTTTTTCACTGGCAAAAGTTCGCTAAAGGCCTAAAAGCATCGGTCCCTCATTGTGTTAACTTGGCCTGAAACAGGAAGTTCGTTTTAGGTCGAGCATTCGAGACCTCTTGTATATACTTTAGTATATACTTTTATACTTTAGTATATACTTGTTAGAAGGTGGTTCTGACCATCTGTGCCGGCCGGATTTTTCGCTTTTTGAACACCTAATTGTTGAGCTTTTACTGTGGGAGAGCCTCATAAGTTGGGACTCACCCACAGCGAACTCATAATGAAAGGGACTGCATGTGTATTTTACCGGTGTCCCCCTGGTTAGAGTAGGCCGCTGCGCTGCAGACAGAGTAAGGGGCACCGGGCTGGTTACATGCAGACGTGGGTGTACATGCGTGTGCACAAGTGTAAGGGCTGCGCAGGGGAGATTCCTGGCGTGCGCAGCCCAGGAGCAGCTACAAATTGAATGGTGTGGCAGGAATTATGCAGAGCTGGGTGGAGACATGATATAGGCTTCATACAATGAGAAGAAACATGTAAGGGAAAGTCAGTGTGCTTTACTGTTTTCACTGAAAGACCCCGTCATTGTTCCCCTATGAGGATGGGGACCATTTGGGATAGTTTCACTTCCCTAGGGCCTACAAATTCCAGACACGCACTAAAGTCCACTGTAACTTAGGTGAGAAGAAGTATTCTGCAGAGTCCAAAGTCATATCTGTACTGCTTTTGGGTCATCCAGAAATGTCATATTCCTCTGAGTCAGCTCATAACCAGAGCCTGGCTGGGGCTGACCCTGCCAGGCTGGATTAATGACCCTCCTCCCCAAGCTGTAGCATCAGAGGCCTAGCCCTTCACGATAAGCATACCAAGGGCGAAGGCCTCCTCTCCAAGAAGAGAAGATGGGTGGAGCTACAGGTTAATTCATCAGCAGCTGTCACCTAGTGCCAGGCACCAAGCTGCTCTGGAGAGAAGGCAGCAAGGGGGGAAGGGGCTTTTTAGAGACCATGTGGCATGAGACCCCTGGACGCCGCCATTTTGAATAAACCCCGAGGCCTGGGCAGGAAGGAGGGAGCAGGGGCAGAGAAGTGATGTGTCGCTGTTTGATAGGGCAAACAGAGACTTCCTGCCAGCCCCCTCCAAATTCTTTAAAAAGAGTTTGCACAGGAAGAGGAGCTCTCTCTGGGGTGTGGTCTGCTGAGGAAGACTGGTGCTGGAGCCTGGCGCCATGGGCAGTTGGAAAGAAGAGCCCCCTGACTGTCCCAGGATGCAGAATTGCACCAGGAAGGAAGACCAGGACAAGGGAGCAGAAGCCTGGGCCTCTGCGCAAGGAGAAGAGAGGCCCAGGAAGAGAGCCAGGCGAAAGGCTGGCGCAGGGAGTCAGTGAAGACCACTCCCTGCTGAATTCACCCTCCTGGAGGCAAAGAGGGCAAAAGAAAGTGCTCCCAGTAGCTGGGGAGCGCCACCAGGAGCAAGAAGAGGCGAAAATGGTGCAGATCGGTACCTTGGGGGCTGAGATATGCCCCCCAGAAGGTAGGCGACCTTTGACCTCTACTGGGACCGACGACGAAACGCGTGGGGCTCTGCCACCGGTCTTGGATGTGCCCCCGGGGTTGGTCAGGTCCCGGGGGCTGCACCCGGAAGAAGTAAAGCCAGGGAGCGCCGTCGCGCTCCCCGTGAACATGCCCCTAAGGGGTGCCAGGAGCCCACCCTGGCCCCCAGTGACATCGGGGGAGGGGGAGTGCCGTTGCGCCCCCTCTAAGAAGGTTCAGGGGCCCGGGACCCCCAACTCCGGGCCCCGGTAATAGCGGTGAAGAGGAGGGGGGCGTGCCGTCGCGCAACCCCCCTCGTGGGCGAAGACAAGTCGGGGAGCGTGAAGATTCCCTGGGGCCCGGGATCCCAACTCCGGGCCCCGCACCACCGAAGTCAAGTCGGGGAGCGCGACAGCGCTCCCCGTGAAGATTTCCTGGGGCCCGGGATCCCAACTCCGGGCCCCAATGCGGACCGGGAGGATGGGGGAGTGCCGCCACGCTCCCCTGTGGCTGGAGGAAGGTGGGGGAGTGCCATCGCACTCCCCCGAGGTCCGGCTGGACTGGCGGGAGTCTCGGTGTCTGCCCGGAGCGGGCAGACCAGAAGAGGGGTGCCTGCTCCCGCGGCAGCACGTGAGGGTGTTGACCAGTCGGGGAGCTGGCAGGAGCCACTGGGGGTGGGCTCCCAGAGTGGCTCTCCATCGAGTATGCAGTGCAGGGTTCCCGGGTGGGACCGGGACCCCGAGGAGCAAGGAGGAGGTGCGAGGGGCCCGGGTGGGACCGAGCCCCCAAAGAGCGGCCAGAGCAGCTGGGAGTGGGCTCCCCGAGCTGCATAAACTCACCTGGGGGTCCGGATGGGGCCGGGCCCCCCACCGAGGTCTGGATGCGGCGAGCGCGTCACGGCTCTCCCCGGAGCACCTGTGGATTTCAGCTTGTGGTGGCCCCAGGAGGATGGGGTCACCGCCAAATGCATGAACAGGTGCAGGGGGAGCTGCAGGAGTGACGCAGCCTCCCCCAGCACGAAGAGTCAAGCCCCCCCCCCTAAGTCTCTGGGGGACTCCAGAGAAATAACCCCTCAAGGGCTCAGCCAGCAATCAACTCTCACCCGGGCTGGAACTTTTGTTCTACAGCTGGGGGGTGCCTTAAAGATTGCTTCAATGTGTGGAAGGCTGTGCTGGGGATGTCTGGAGAAGGGCATCCCCTGGAGGTGAAGAGGTGCAATTGCATGAGAAGTGCTTTTACCAACGTTATTTCTATGGGGGACTGTAAGTCACATGTGTAATGTGAATTCATAAGTAAAGTGGGGTTAGATTGCCAGACATTCCGGCTAGGATGTCTGGCTGTATATGCTTAATCCTGTGATTATAACTGTGATGTCTTTTAGGGGCTGTGATTGCAATGCATCACCACTGTTATTAGCTATGATAAGTACCTCATTTAAAGTGATGCCCAAACATGTAATCGTGCTACTGCGTTAGGGGAAGAACAACCCAGACTGTTAGCCACTAAGATGTAGAGGTGCATACTGTATGGACAGTATGAGATGCTCAGTCAGGGTTATGTGTCCCCAGGGCAGGTGCACCTATTTTTAATGCTTGTTGAGATGATGGGGTGGGTCGCCACTGGGATGGTGCCAGTTGGTAAGGCCCTCGCTCCAGGTTGTGTCAACCCACTGCATTAGGGGGCAAGATGATGTGCATACATGGGAGTGGTGGTACTAGACCCCCCCCCCTGCGGGAGGGGTGGAGATGTTATGCAATGTCACAAAGTAATTCCAACAGCTTATGTATATTTGTAAATTGGTGCATAGTATTGAGTAGTGGGTGTGTTTAATAAATGTACTCTTACTTTTATAAAGCAAAGTACAGACAGGACAATCAATTATTGAGTGTTATTTCTGCGTACTGGTAAATGGCGATTACTAGCCTACACCACCTCCCTTGAGTAAGCCTTGGACTGCTCTGCAACGCTACCCTCTGAGAGTCAAGCGCTACAATAGGGTGTTTGGTTCCCAGTGAAGGACAAATGTGACATGTTATTTGTGCAGGCCTCACAGATACTGCCTCGTTTTCCAACAATACTTCTATGTGTATGTACTTTGTGGGCTCTGGAGATCAGCCCTAGGACTTGTCTGGTTCCGCTTAGGGATTTTTTTTTCTGTTCAACTGCCTCTATTTAGCTGTCTTGATAGAAAAGGACCAGCAGAGGTCAGTAAAATACCAGAATTGCTTTCTGCTGAGGGACTTTCTTTTTTAAAATTTTTCTGGCAACTGCCTCTATTTAACTTTTTTGATAGTAAACGACCAGCAGAGGTCAGTAAAATACCAGAATCCCTTTAGCATTCTCTAGATTCCAGTCCATAGATATTGTCTTCCACGAGCACCCGTAGACAATAATATTTTTTTCAAATCTTGTATTTTCAGTGATATGACCACTGAAGGCCCTGATTTTATATTAAAAACAGCGTTTTGTACTATACCATTTCCCGCTGAAAGGCAATATTTCTCTCCATATGTTCCCATACCTGGCGTGTCACGCAGTTTGGTGCTTACTTTCCCTCCATGTTAAAGAACAGTAGATGTTTCAGCACCCAGGCTAATGTGCTGCATAGCTAAATACATATCAGGTCCCAAAGGCGAGACCGATTGCATTGCAAATGCTTGTTGTTTTGAGCCCCAACAATGTTAGTGCTGAGCATGAACTTTCACAATTATGCTGCACACCTCGTCTCCCATGAAACGCTGCATTTCTCCTTCTGCTTTCAGTTGAGATGATGCGGAGCCGCTCTTTCGAGCAGACCCAGGTCACTCTGATTAGGAAAAGAAAAGTTACACAAGTACAGCCTGTCAAGTGGAAAGTATTTTTAAATAATGGCAAGCTGCTAACGTCGAGCTCCCTATTATTATGAAAACAGAATAATGAGGCGGCTTCGGCTCCCTCATGCAGCAGAGAGGATGGCTCTTGCCGGCACAGGTGCTGTGCCAGCACTCCTGGAATGATTAATGAATTGCAGAAGCGAATGTGCGATCATGTCTTCGGGCCCTGCGGGACGTCACGTTCAGAGCTCCATTCTCTGGCGCGTGGATCCGGAGCTGCGCGAGCCCTCACAGAACAAAGGAGCCTGGCTACGGCTCTGCTCGGTGCACAGACAACAATTGTAGGGTAAAAATCTGCAGAGTTTAACACCCATTTTTCGATCTCAGATTTAAAAAACAGAAAGAGGTTAATCTCACAGAAATGGTCGTTGATGGCTACATCTCTCAATTGTCTCTCTAACCGGGAGGTAATCATTTTGACACTTGGGTCAAAAGAATATTTTTTTTATAGACACATTTTTATTTTTGGAGAACAGTAATACGGGTCATAAGATTTAATGATGGTAAGCAGGGATTGCGCTCCTTCTTATTTCACTTGCACAGCTCTTGCTGCCATGTAGATATGTGTAACTAAGGATACATCTGTGAGCGTGGGTGGTGAGGGTTGGAGGTGACGCATCTCCGTGCCACCCTCACTGGTTGCCATATGCTGTTTAGCTCAGGTTGACAGGGAATTTAAAAGCAGTAGCACCCACAACCTTCTCAGGAACATAGGAACAGAGAGGCAACGTCTTCAGTGTGAAAAAACATAAAGCAGCGATGTGTGGGTGGAGAAAAAACGAATTGGGCTACTTATAGCCACGGCCTTAGTGCCAAAAGTAAAATATGAGTACAATTTTATCAACGCCCCTCAACATATTATAACTGGGCTACTTAAAATGATTGCACGTACAAATGTAGGGGCATATTATCAAGGAATTGCGATATTTATCGCTAACCGCGCTTAGCGCGAATTTTCTTAACGCCGCCTATCGCTGGAAATTATTGCTGAGATAACACCCTATTAGTAAGGTTTATCTCCATAGCGATAATTTTTCCAGCGATAGCGGCAAAATGCGAAAATATCGCTGGAAAACCAGCGATATTCTCGCATTAATGCAAGGATGGATTCAGCCGGACAATCCACCCCCTATGCTACAAACAGGTAAGTCACCCTCAGTAGCAGGTGTAAAAATCTAGCGATAAACGCGCTTAGCGCGAATTATTTTATCGCATCGCCTGCCTTGCTAATAGGGGTTAGTTGTGTTAGCGACTGTTTTCAGTGGGGAACGCCTACCTTGCATGTCATTAGCGATAATTATCGCTGACATGCAAGGCGATGGTAAAACCGGCCGCTAACGCCTAAAAGCTGTCGCTAACGCCTGTTAGCGACAGCTTGCTAATAGGGCGGTAAAAATATCGCCGCTTTAGCGGGAAAAAGTGCCGCTAAAGCGGCGATAAGGCCCTTGATAATATGCCCCGTAATGCCTTAAAATGGAAAATATAAAATGCACATTGCAATAAAAGCCTGGCAACGACAGTACATTTTAGGTCCGATTTTAAAAATGAAGTGTAAGAAGCGGAATTGCTGTCTTTGAGGTTGGCTGAGCTGTTGTTACAAGCTTCAAAATTGATTTTGCTTCACTGTATTCTATAAACAACTCTAGCTGTTTTATCTGCTTTTAGTGGGTAGTGTTGGTGTAAAATAAATCAGCGAACCTTTGTTACTTTTACAATGTTGCAGGGATTCTGCGCAAACACAGAACTATGCGTAAGATTATAGGACAGTGGTAGGTAGGGCCTGAGTCATCCCACCACCTTAGTACCCATAAGCCCAGGACCGGCTAGCTATAGCTCCTACTCACTCACGAAGACACAAGTGATTAGGCACCCCAGAACACAACACTCCCGACTCTATCAGGAATCGCGGTTGCAAGACACTCCCTTTCGCTCCCACTCTTGTACTCGTCCACAAGAAAATCTGACAGAGACACAAACAAGTTTAAAATTTTAATTTTAACTAACTTGCTCTAATATGCAGTATACGTACCACAACAAGCAGAAAAATGCCTAACACAAATACGGTCAGCATAGCAATTAGTCCATAAATCATAAAAGGTGCTGTCATTATGTACGACAGGGTAGCCTAACCTCCCTCCCCTTGTATAAAAGCAAGATGATTATATAATAGAAGATATCTGGGTGTTATCTGCAGACCCCGTACCTCATTCTATTGATGGTAATTTCTAGATCACAGGTGCTGTCAAGCTCTTCTCCCTGGAAAGGTCCCTCTCCAAGTGTTAGCTACCTATCCGTGTATTCCAATAAGACCAAAGTACGTATTCCCAAACAACAGCTGCATTTGCATGTTTTGTCTAGGTGCTAGGGCCTGACCAGAACAGAATAACAAGGGGCATTGTGTTCGACCTTGCACACAATGTTCAGACTAAATCCCAGGAACTCGCGATGCATGAAAAATAACTGTATGTTCTTGTGTGAAAGTTGCCAGAGGCTTTTGAAAAATAAGCGCGTGTAGTAACGTGTGCAAAGCAACGGACAGTCTGCAGCGTGCTCTTGGTAACTTAGGGTAGATGACAATGTCCCCTCGGTCCATGTGACAACAACTGTATCTTACAAGGGGCCTAGGCCTGGAATGAAAATACTACAGAGGAGCAGCATAAATCAAAAAACGTAAAAATATTATTTTAAAGACACTTTTTTTGTTTAGATGGGAATGTATGTTTTCAGAAAAACACGTACTTCAAATGATTATAAGGAGAAAGTACATTTTAAAAATTTTCATCCATTTATCCGTGTGAGTAGCTGCGAAGTGACACATGCCATGTGCTTTTTGGAAATGTTTTTCTGTGACACTTCTTTTGTGAAAATTTCAGACATTCTTTTTTTTGCCATGTTAGAAATTCGTATTTTGAGGACATGTGTATCTGTCTTTACAGTAATAAGCACAGGCTTAAAAATCCCAGTATGCAAAATGTTGCTGTTCAAAAAGCTTCATGCTGGCTGAAGGTGTCACACATGACCTGGGTCACATCAACAAAGCCCCCCTATTGTACATCATCATGTGCAGCAATTGCAATCACCCTGTGATCCTGAACTATATATATCTTCCTCTGATGCAAGAAATCTAGTGGTCATCTCATGCACAACGCTCAGTGCTCCCCCCCAGTGGAAAGCACCTGATGCTGCCATGCAGTATACCTCCCAGTGCACCCCTGAGGAACATTTCTCAGTGCTCCCCTATACTAAATACTGACCTGAGATGCATCAATGATGCTCTTCTGGTGCATGTTGCTCTGTGTGCATGGACGGTTTTATGTTAGCTGGGCTTCATTAAAATAGATGGTGTTGGCCTCTGTGCATGTGTTATGATCTTTCGGTGCATTTGTACCTGTTTGTTTTGTACCTCTTCATGCATGCTTTATACAAGAGCAAAACCTATTCGCTTCGTCAATGACTGATTTAGCAATGAAGATTTTCCTCAACCAATGTGGTTACATTTGGAGTTAGAGTAGGGGCAAAATTGCCCATGTGGCAAGAAAAGCTGTTCCATCATGGCCTTTTTAAACTTTTTGTGGTCCGTCATGTATTTTGACCATCAGCGAGTCCACGGAGAGTGCTTCATGTTTTCCTTGACACACATTTCCCATAAGAACAACAGGCTTTACTTGCAAGGAGGTGGGTCCAAACTGAACCAGTAACCACAGAAAAGGGTGACTACTGCACTCTAAAATCACATTACATTAAGACCAGGGTCAGAATGGGGCAGAAAATAGGCCAGGGCACCAAAATAAAAGTGGCACCCATTAGAGCCTCAGCTAGCCAAAAAAAAGTGGCACACATCTGCAAATAGAACAGTTTTTAACTTTTGGAGACACATTGTATAGGTGTTTTGTAACAGATGAATGCATTTGTGTTTGCTGCAAGCAATGCTTGTGGTAATCAGTGAAATCAACAGTAAAAATCTGCCCACCAGACCATAGAACAGGCCCATGAACCTCCAAAAAACTGGCCCACACACTATCTTATCAGACCAGCCCCTTGGGCACTGCCTGATTGCCCTACAGGCCATTCCGACCCTAATGGATACTGATATTCCATCAAACTTAAATTGCTAGTTTAGGAGTACAGGCCATTTTCCTGTACCACTAGTGTGAAAAACATCTACACTCCTCAGTAAAGTCGGCTAAGCACCTTGTAAATGGGGTCTTTTATGTAACATGTTTTTGTGTTATGTGTTTGGGTCCATGTCTGTTGTTCATGGTAACTGGGTGTTGAATGTTTTCCATGCTCTTCAAGGTTCCTGCATACAGCACACAATGGTGGTCCCATGCCAGTTATCCTGTCCCTGGCGCAGCTGCTTGATAGTCATGGCTTAATAAATAATACAACCCAACTTAAACCAAATAGATCACTAGATGGGAAAATAATAGATACTTTTCACTGTTTTGGACTGCCATATTAAGCCATGCAACAGAACGGATCTAAGATCCCAATGGGCAACCTTAATTAATCCTTCAAAGGTCCATTCCCCTCTACATGAAAGTGATTGTACAACAGAACCAAAACTGTGAGATGGGAAAAATGTCTTGATTGCTCTTAAGAGAAGCTGATGGTACTGAGCTGTTATGTCTCTTTTGCCATAAACTGACAAAGAGAAAATTGATTATCCAGCAAAAGGACTGAACATTTAGTGGAATAAACCAAACTAGGAACAAATTCATCTTTTGCATGAGTTGACACTGGGAAACAGAATTGACAGCAGAAAAACAAGGGGTAGAAGGTCCCAGAGATTATCCGCCCTAGTTCAATGGGTAGAATCGATAGACCTCAGGTGTCCCAATCATTGGAAACTCCTAACCCATTAAAATGTATTCCATAGGAGAAAAACGGACAGAGCTGAGTAACCAAATAACATTTCGAATTGGGATTCCAATGTAGACAGAAAGTCCAGAATTTCAAATATAATAATTCTTTATTCTTATGATATTTTCGTTGATTTTTCCAAAGTGAACTGTATCGTGAGGAAAACAGCCAACACGTGTTTTCCCCCTCCCCGCGTGCAGGCCTGGACTTTTTCATGGCTGATAAGTGGGATTATTATATAGGAGACAAAAAATGGGGGTTTCAATTAATCACATTTTGCATATCCATAAGCCCTTTGCCCAAAGATAAAAGTGAAAAAAATGAAAAAATAATCAGATAAGTGAGAAAGACACCAACAGAAGAACAACCCATAAATTGGGAATATAAAAGGAACCCAACCCAAAACAATCAAAGAGATTCAAATCAGTTGCAAACAGTATTTTAGAGTACCAAAGAATTTTAGGCATGTCACCAAATGCAAACAGTAATACAATATGCATGTGAATGTTATGTAGAAAGGATACAGTAAGAGTAATTATAGGTAAATATGATATAATACGAATATAATCAAAGTATAAGCATTATGGTTATCATTAAATTTGAAATCAAATACATATGAGAAAAAGGAAACAAAAAGCCATACATACAGGTCCCCAAAATGACAGAAATACGGAAAACAGTTCAGGGTAGGTACCGCAATGTAATCCAAGAAGATACTTAAGGTAAAAAAGGGGGTGAATTAGTATTTGGGACTAAAAGGATGGACATCCAGTTCCCTTGTTTACCACCGTGGTCAGAGAAGAAGGTGGCGATGAGGTGCCACGTGTCACACTTACAGATGGTGCTACCAAAAATGATCTTGTGGCTGACAGACGTATATATATCTTTTACATACTACAGATACCCCTGAAGAAGGTTTAAAATAAACCGAAATGCATTGGGTGTAGAGATCGTAAATAGAAGAACTCAGTAATCTGTTTAACTGTTCTAGAATAGGCCTGGATGGGCAATTTTGGAATAAGCAACATGCATAAGATTGTGGAATTCCGAGTCTTTGGCTTGATGGATTAACTGTGAATAAAAGCGTGATTAACAAGAATAAAGACTTGGTTTAAGTGGAAGAAATTCAAACACTAGTGCATAAGGCTGTGCAACCCTTTTGGATCTACAAAAGGCGGGTCCATATTTTTGGAAGTATCATTACAAGTGCTTACTGGAACGGAGCATTATAAGGGTGCATGCACGCCGAACTTGATGAATTCAGAAAAGAACAAGTGAGAAATAATATGGGTGTGCTCCAGACTATTCAAGAGATGTATATTAAAACTGTTCCAGCTCTGGTTAGCACCCCGATGAAAGAAAATAAGCAAAGAGCATTGAAGGATTTGTTTTCACGCCAAAGACTGTTTATGAGGGTTATCGACATGAAGGAGTTTATATATATTAAGTGACTATTGGACATGAGGTCATGTTACGGGGATTCACGCATGTGTTGATTTTGAGATTAAATGAGGATGTGAATTATTTTTAAGCACACGATTTAGGATATGGGTGGTATTGCTTTAAACAAGGAGTGTCGGTGGGGCGGGCAAATGTGGACGCAATACGTGCTAATCATGGTGTTCGCAGGTGGGGCTGGTAACGTAGTTTTTAAGTTAGTGAGTGAGCATTGGGTGGTTATTCAGTTATGTTGTGCGCGCATGGGAAGAACAAGGCGCTTGCAAAAGCAGATTACATCAGGTATGTAAGAGCTTATATAAAGGATAATGGGAGAAGTGACAAGAATGGGGTGTGGGGGTGAGTTTACATACAGCGATGAGCGCACTATGTGAGTTTGGTGGAAATATGGGGTTGTTTGGTGTAGAGCAATTTGGGTTAAAAATGTGGGGCACGTTAATAATGACACAAGTACAAATGCATTTTTGGATGTTACACGGGTGGGAGCAGAGGGGTGGATTTATTCACATTATGTTTCAGTTTATTGCGGGGTTATTCAAGATGATTTTCCCATGTTATCGTTACATGATTTAATCAATGATTGGATGTTATTATTATTATGATCTTGTGGCTGACAGACGTATATATATCTTTTACATACTACAGATACCCCTGAAGAAGGTTTAAAATAAACCGAAATGTATTGGGTTTAGAGATCGTAAATAGAAGAACTCGGTAATCTGTTTAACTGTTCTAGAATAGGCCTGGATGGGCAATTTTGGAATAAGCAACATGCATAAGATTGTGGAATTCCGAGTCTTTGGCGTGATGGATTAACTGTGAATAAAAGCGTGATTAACAAGAATAAAGACTTGATTACTGTGGTTTACGTGTAAGAAATTCAAACACTAGTGCATAAGGCTGTGCAACCCTTTTGGATCTACAAAAGGCGGGTCCATATTTTTGGAAGTATCATTACAAGTGCTTACTGGAAAGGAGCATTATAAGGGTGCATGCACGCCGAACTTGATGAATTCAGAAAAGAACAAGTGAGAAATAATATGGGTGTGCTCCAGACTATTCAAGTGATGTATATTAAAACTGTTCCAGCTCTGGTTAGCACCCCGATGGAAGAAAATAAGCAAAGAGCATTGAAGGATTCGTTTTCACGCCAAAGACTGTTTATGAGAGTTATCGACATGAAGGAGTTTATATATTTTAAGTGACTATTGGACATGAGGTCATGTTACGGGGATTCACGCATGTGTTGATTTTGAGATTAAATGAGGATGTGAATTATTTTTAAGCACACGATTTAGGATATGGGTGGTATTGCTTTAAACAAGGAGTGTCGGTGGGGCGGGCAAATGTGGACGCAATACGTGCTAATCATGGTGTTCGCAGGTGGGGCTGGTAACGTAGTTTTTAAGTTAGTGAGTGAGCATTGGGTGGTTATTCAGTTATGTTGTGCGCGCATGGGAAGAACAAGGCGCTTGCAAAAGCAGATTACATCAGGTATGTAAGAGCTTATATAAAGGATAATGGGAGAAGTGACAAGAATGGGGTGTGGGGGTGAGTTTACATACAGCGATGAGCGCACTATATGAGTTTGGTGGAAATATGGGGTTGTTTGGTGTAGAGCAATTTGGGTTAAAAATGTGGGGCACGTTAATAATGACACAGGTACAAATGCATTTTTGGATGTTACACGGGTGGGAGCAGAGGGGTGGATTTATTCACATTATGTTTCAGTTTATTGCGGGGTTATTCAAGATGATTTTCCCATGTTATCGTTACATGATTTAATCAATGATTGGATGTTATTATTATTATGATCTTGTGGCTGACAGACGTATATATATCTTTTACATACTACAGATACCCCTGAAAAAGGTTTAAAATAAACCGAAATGCATTGGGTGTAGAGATCGTAAATAGAAGAACTCGGTAATCTGTTTAACTGTTCTAGAATAAGCCTGGATGGGCAATTTTGGAATAAGCAACATGCATAAGATTGTGGAATTCCGAGTCTTTGGCGTGATGGATTAACTGTGAATAAAAGCGTGATTAACAAGAATAAAGACTTGATTACTGTGGTTTAAGTGGAAGAAATTCAAACACTAGCGCATAAGGCTGTGCAACCCTTTTGGATCTACAAAAGGCGGGTCCATATTTTTGGAGCTACCAAAAGTGAGCCATAAAGGTGCCTGTGGTTTTCTGCACCTTCTTTGTAAACCACAGGTTCCTGGTTCTGGAATGTGGTGAAGGTTGCCTAGCACTGTTTTGAACTACGGAAGGCAGTCACGCTTGACTAGCTGCTGGATGGGGTCTCAAACCTTCTTCTTACTTAAATAAAGTTCTCTCACTTCAACTACCAAAGCCTGGACCTTCATTTGTGAGAGATCTACTTCCACATTTTGGCGACGATCTACCTGCGCAAATTAAGAGACCCCAATAGCCTATTTTTTTTTTAAAAGACAGCTCTACAAGTGTCTTATTACAAGGACTAGCTCTCCTACCTGCCGGTGAGCTGATCTTCATTTTCTTCATCATCTGCCATAGAGGGGAAGATTCCTGTGATTTTCCGGCATCCTGCTGCAGTGTTTTGATGTTCCGTCTTCATCCAAGATTTACCTTCTCGACATATTCACTCAAGAAAGACTTTATAAGTTGAGAGGACCCTGGAGGGAGGTTTTGCTGTCTCCATAAGCTGCACAACTCAAGGTATGTGCGCTGCGCTTCGTTTTTCTGACAAGTTAATCCGCTCTCCGCTTTGCCTGACTTGTGGAGCGGCCTTCTCTTGGATTGCCTGACCCTGACGTCATCGCGTAAAGACGCGGCGGCCATCTTAAGTGTCCCACATTTGTCTGACTAATTGTGCGGCGTAAATTGGGTGGCCTGGCCTGGCCAAACGTCATCGCGTACTTACGCGGCAACCATCTTCGTTTGGGCTGACAGCATTGAAGTTGTGCGCTGAAACGCACAGCTGATCTAACGTTTATTAAGTGCCGTGTCAGTTTCAAGGAAAGCTTCTGTCTACATGCTGATGGCATCTTTCTGGGATCTTCCTGTGCAGGATTACAGATTTGAAGTTGTGCGCTGACACGCACATCTGATCTTACGTTTATTTAGTGCGCTGTCACTTTCAAGTAAAGTTTAAATCTACGCGCTGATGCGCACAGCTTGTTCTATTTCATCATTTGTCGTGCACTGATGCGCACAGGTCTTTTCATCTTACATTTTCTTCAGTACACTGTCACTTCCAAGTAGAGTTTCCTTCTACGCGCTGATGCGCACAGCTTGTGTAATTTCATCATTTGTTGTGGGCTGATGTGCACAGCTCCTTTTTCTGGCATCATCACTCAAGAAATCGCCTAATGACTTATACATTTCATTATACACACAGCGAAATTCTGTGTTGAAGACTTCACTCAAGCGCTGATGCGCAAAGATTGTTCTTTTATTTCATGCTCTCTACACGCTGAGTAGCTATAATTTTATCATTTATGTTTGGTACTCATTTTAGCTGTGTTTCTGTCACAGTGTTATTATAATAAGTTTATCCTCAAACAGGTGTTTGTCACTTTCGCTGACACATTCAGCTCATTTCTTTCTCACTCTTATTTTTTTTGTAATAGTACAATATTACAAATATTATGCAGAATGTTCCAGCAACCCCGTTTTTCTCGCTTCCCCAGGTGTACCTCCTATACTCTGGCAAAAGGGGAAGAAGGTGTTTAATCACTATGCTCGTGTCTGTGGTACCTCCCTCAGTGCAGAGATGAAAACTTCACTGCTAATGCACTGTTTAGGTTCTGAGGGGCAGGAAGTATTTGAGCACCTACCTGATCTCACTGATAGTGACTCTGCATCTCTTAATGAGTACGAAATTTGTATAAAAAAACTTGATTTGCACTACCTACCTAAGATAAGTACTGTGCTTGAACGCTATCATTTTGGTAGAAGAATGCAGAGGCAAGATGAGTCCGTGGAGCAGTACATAACAATTTTGCATAAGATAGCCTCAACCTGCAACTTTGGTGCCACATTGGAGGAGCGCCTGAGGGATCAATTTATGTTGGGTTGTGTTCAAGACAAAACTAGGGATGCTCTATGGCAAAAGGACAATCCCTCTCTACAAGAGGTTATTACCATCGCAAAGAGCCATGAGCATTCAAAAGCGTGTGTTGATGTCATAAAGAAGGAATCTGAAAAGAACGATCACTCTGAGGTCAAGGTTGTTTCAGATAAGTCCATTAAATTTAAAAATATCTCAGATCAAAAACCGTCTTTTCAACCTCAAAGAACATCTTACCATAATCAAAGGTCTTCTTATCAAAGTCAGAGATCTTTTAATTCAAAGCAATTTCAAGGCAAGTGTTATAGGTGTGGTGACTCTGGTCACATGGCTGATTTTAAAAACTGTCCAGGTTGGAAAGTCATTTGCAAAATTTGTGGTAAGAAAGGTCATGTTTCCAAATGTTGTAGATCTGGTAAAGATCACAAGACTGTCAAAGAAGTTGATATCTACGATGATGATGCTGAAGAAGTTATTATTTGTCAGGTTTCAGGGAACAAGCCTGATGGTCCTTATGAGGATGTTTTAGTTAATGATGCTTCGGTCACCATGCTGTTCGACTCTGGGGCCAAGATTACGCTTGTTCCCAAAGTGTTTTATGAGAGTAATCTACAAGATAAAGTTGTTCTTAAAAAACCTGACACCAGGCCAAAGGGATATGGTGGTGTCACCATTGACCTACTTGGTTACTTTTGGGGTCAATAAATTTCAAGGGGAGAGTGATCTCTGGGAAAATGTATGTGTCAATGAAAGGTGACTCACTTATAAGTTGGCTTCACCAAAGAGATCTGCATGTCTTTCTTGACCCCAACGAACATCCGCAGGTCTGTCTGAAGGAATTGCCACCTGTTAGGGTGGTTGACTATTTGGTTAATGATTTGATTAAAGATTTTCCTGCTGTTTTTGCAACTGACCTAGGCTGTTTTAAAAATTATGTACATCGCATAAGACTTAAGCAAGATGCTATCCCTAAAGTTGCCAAAGTTAGGAATGTTCCTCTCGTAGTAAGAGAGAGCATGACGAGTGAGCTGGACAAACTCCTGGCGAGGGGTATCATCCAAGAAGTTGAGGCTACAGAGTGGGTCTCTCCAGTAGTTATGGCACGTAAGGCTAATGGTGAGGCTCGACTCTGTGTGGACTTGAGGGAACTCAACAGAGCGGTGGTCGTTGACCACTACCCTCTAGCCAATATTGCTGAAATGCTGTGTTCCCTTGAAGGGGCGAAGCACTTTTCTTCTTTGGATTTAACCTCTGCTTACCACCAGGTTAGGCTGCATCCTTCTTCACAAGAATACACGACCTTTGTGACACCCTTTGGTATGTTCAAGTTTCTAAGAATGCCCTTTGGACTAATTTCGGCTGCCTCAGTTTTCCAAAGGGTAATGGAGGGCATTCTTGGAGATTTAAAGAGTGTGAAAGTGTATCAGGACGATGTGCTAATTTTTGGAGTTGATTTGGAACAGCATGATTTGAGGTTGATGTCAGTTTTAGGGAAGTTACAAGATGCCGGACTCACCCTTCGAGCTGACAAATGCAAGTTCAATGTCAAGGAAATTGAGTACCTTGGACATTTTGTTTCAGCAGAAGGAATCAAACCCAAGAAAACTCTTGTGGATTCTATTCTCAATTAGCGTTCTCCATCTAGCAAGGATGAACTTATTACACTTTTGGGTATGGCTGAATTTTATTATAAATTCATTCCGAATTTTGCAGGAAAAACCTTATCTCTAAGGTCGTTGTTGAGGAAAGGGAGTGAATTTGAGTGGTCAAAAGATTGTGAAAAGGAATTCATTAGTATTAAGAATCACCTCAACAATGCACCTTGCCTGAGTAGTTTTGACCCTGCAAAATCGTCTTTGCTCATGACCGATGCCAGCTCAACTGGTCTAGGGGCAGTACTGTTACAAAAGGTAGATGGTGTAGAAAAAACCATCTTGTTCATCTCCAGGCCCCTGAGAGCTGCGGAATGCAATTACTCTGTTGTTGAGAAGGAGGCGCTAGGTGTGTTCTGGGCGGTGCGTAAGTTAAGAAAATTTTTATGGGGTAAAAGATTTAAGATTCTATCTGACCACAAACCGCTCAAAGAGGTTTTTACAAAGAAAGGCATAGATTTTGTCTCTCACCGCATTCGCAAGTGGGTGGTGGCTCTTCAAGAATTTGATTTTGAACTATCGTATTTACCTGGTTCTAACAATGTTCTCGCAGACTGTCTTTCAAGACTTGATGGTGTGGATGATGACACGATTGATGATATAGAGTGCTTTGCAGGAGAGGATCTGGAAGAGGATGTGAATGTGTGTTTGATCAGTGAAGGTGTTGTTTCGGAAAATGAGTGGAAGGAACACCTTGTTAGTGATGTGACTCTACAAAAGGTCATCACCATGTTGAAAGACGGTTGGTGTGATAAAAGAGACTGTGATGATCTGCTCAAGGGTTATTGGCATGTCAAGGAGGATTTGGCTGTTGTAGATGGTGTACTTATGCATGGAAGTAAGCTTATTTCACCACTTGTCTTAAGGGAGAAATTGGCTGGGAATGCCCATGCCTCGCACATGGGTATAGCCAAGACCAAGGAGAGAATCAGGGAAGTGTACTGGTGGCCTGCCATGGATGTTTTTGTAGAAAGACTTGGTCGGGAGTGTGCAGAGTGTGTTAATTGTGACAAGTCGTTCAAGTGTAGGACACAACCAATGGTGGTTAGAGAGCAGGCTTCTTCTCCTTGGTCTGACATTTCCATAGACATTTTGGGGCCAGTGAAGTTGAGATCGCAAGATCGTTATGTGATTGTATGCATTGATTTGTTTTCACGGTGGCCGGTGATTAAGATTGTGAACTCAGTTGAGTCTGTTGTTGTGGTAGAGTTCTTGGATGAACTTTTTGAGCGAGAAGGCTTCCCACAAACCATTTTGTCTGATAATGGAGTTCAATTTACCTTTCGTTTGGTGGAGGATTTTCTGACTTCAAGGGGTATTAGGCACAAGACGTCTGCTCTGTATCACCCACAAAGTAATGGTGTGGTTGAAAGGTTTATCAAGGTTCTTAAAGAAGCTATGCAACAGGCAAGGTCTTGTGGTGATTGCTGGGAGGTTGCTGTGAGAAGAAAAGTGAGAGAATATCGTTTCACTCCCCATTCCTCAACAGGTGTGGCTCCCTTTCGGCTGTTTAAAGGTAGAATGGCGAATGTTGAAGTGGCTCCCTCTTGGGTTTCTGCAAAGAGAGCCTTGGTTGATGAAAAGGTGGGTAGCACGAATGGTTGGAAGGAAAGAGAGAAGGGTAAGATGGATGAAAGGAAAATTCATTATGATATGAGAAAAGCTGTGAAGAGTACGATAATTGAAGTTGGTGACTTGGTCAAGATCAAGTTGCCAAGGAAAACTTCTGGTATGTCAAAATTCAGTCAGCCAATTCAGGTCATTAAAGTGTTTAAAAATGCCATAAAACGAGTGATCACAGGATTTGGAACTTGTGCAGAGTGGCAAAATGTCCCTCAACACCTGCATGTCCCACTGCTGGTTCCTCTTCACGCTTGGTTGGACAAGAATCTGAGGTTCCTGAGAGGTGTTTAAGACCGTTTTGTTCGAAGCGTGCACCTCTTCGCTTTCAAAATTATGTTTCCTAATGTGTTAATGTTTTTACAACTTGTTTATTCAGAGTCTTTCTTAATCTTTTTGGTTTATTTATCTATATTGTTCTTCTGTTTGTTTATGAAGGGGGAGGTGATGTGGTGTTCTGCACCTTCTTTGTAAACCACAGGTTCCTGGTTCTGGAATGTGGTGAAGGTTGCCTAGCACTGTATTGAACTACGGAAGGCAGTTACGCTTGACTAGCTGCTGGATGGGGTCTCAAACCTTCTTCTTACTTAAATAAAGTTCTCTCACTTCAACTTCCAAAGCCTGGACCTTCATTTGTGAGAGATCTACTTCCACAGTGCCACTAAAGTTCACCTGGTGTCAAAAATCCTACGTGAGTCAACAGAATTATAAATTAACCGGCTACTTAGACCAGACTCTCAACACCTCGGTGCATGAAGAAAGAGTCAGCATGCACAAGAGACCCAATCTCTGGGATTGACCGTGAAACAATAAGTGGAGAAGATAATAGTAAGTCGGCAAAGAGTATGCCAGTTTCTATAAAGAAATGAGGCAAATGAACTGTCATAGATTTATCTAAAAAGCGACTGCTGCAGAGGGGCTAATAGCATTTCCCTAAAGTTAGGAGAGTAACATACCTTAAGTCAAGGTGCACGGTCACTGCGAAGTATGGTGTAAATCGTTCTGGTAGAAAAACACCTTACTTAAAGTCCAATAGTGCATTTCCGCATCCTTATTTAAGCTATTTTTCACAGTGTGATATCTCAAAATCAGTTCACTCTCTCTCTTCTGCGGAGTCTCAGTTCCTGATTCCCACCCCGAGGGAGTTTGTCGGAAGTGCCTCTGGCTTTTTTCTATGAGGCGGCACGGCCAGTGACTTTTGGACCCATCGGGAACACCTTGCCTTGCTAACTCATGATATCGTTAGGAACTTCCATAATGGACTGAATAGCTTTGAGGTACTGACAAGTAAATGACTATAGCCTTGCCTCCTGTAGCCATATAGTATGGCTGTCTACCACCTCTTGAGACTGACCCCTTTTGGATCCTTTCTTTTTCTTTATCATACTCTAGATTTGGGTCCGTGCTTGGACTTTAAGTAAGGTGCTTCTCTACCAGTATGATTTACATCATACTTCGCAGAGACCGTGCACCTTGACTTAAACTTAAGGTAAGTTACTCTCCTAACTTCAGGGTAACGCTGCTAGCCACTCTGTCCCAGTTGTTTTTTAGATTTATCTATAATATAGTTTTTTTGCCTTACTTTGTAGAAACAAGCATACTCTTTGCTGACTTACTATTATTTTCTCCACTTATTGTTTCATGGTAAGTACCGGAAACTGTGTCTCTCATGCATGCTGACTCTTTCCCCACGCACCAAGGTGTTGAGAGTCTGGTCTTAATTGCCACTTAATTTGTCATTCTGTTGATGAATGTGGCATTTTTTACACCAGGTGAACTTTAGGAGCACCTCTGTGGTTCACTTTTGGTAGCACCATCTGTAAGTGTGACATGTGGATCATCATCGCCACCTTCTTCTCTGACCGCCTTTGTTGATCCTTTCTTCGGCATTCGATTGCGTAATACACACTAAGCTTTGGTCAAAAATAAAAGATATGGGGGTGGAGATGCCAATTATTAGCTTCTTGAGGGACTTATATTCGGGGTGCAGAGCCAAGGTCAAATATGGTGCGATAGGAGAATGCACCGAAGCTTTTGGTGTGGAGAGAGGAGTGAGACAGGGGTGCGTCCTAGTCACTTTCCTGTTTTCGTTATATATAAACAGTGTGGGGGAGGAGCTTGTGGCAGTTGCAAAAGATCTCCTACAAATAGGTACGCGCCCTGTTACGGCCCTCCTCTAAGCCGATGATGCAGTTCTCATGGCCTGCACCCCATTGGCCCTACAGTCACTGCTTACCAACTTTGTTGAATATATAAAGAAATTGGGTCTCCAAGTTAACCAATCAAAAACGTTTATTATGAAGTGTGGGAAGAACAATATAAAATGTGGAGACATAATAATAGACGGAACAAAGATTGGATTTACCGACACTTTTTCTTATCTTGGAGTCCTATTCGACAAGGATAGTCTATGGAATAAGGCCATTGATAATAGAAAGATACTATTTAATAAGGCTTGATGGGCTCTAAGAAGCTTTGCAAGAAGATTGGGCTTAAATACACCTGAGATGATAATAAAGATATACAAGGCGAAATGCCTTAGCATAGCACTTTATGGAACGTGTATATTGGGATACAAGAAATGTTCAGAGGTGCAATTAATAGAAAATGAATTTTTTAGATACCTTTTAGCAACCCCCAAAAGTACTTCGGTATTCGTATCCCATATGGAACTTGGTGCCCCTTTTCTCACAAATATAATTAAGTTACAACCAATTTTGCTGTGGCACAAAATCTGGACCTCAGAATATACAGACCTCAAACAAGCAATAATAGGTAACTGTCTTAAATTAACTTCATATCCACGCATTGCATGGTTGGCGTATGTCCAGCGTTTTTTGTGTGTGACATGGCCCACCCTGAATACTTTGAGAAACCCGACATGTTAGTTACCATCAGTAGAAAAACTCTGAAAAGTGAAGCCATGAAACATCTGGAAAATCTCAAACTGGCTGTTGAACTTCCTAAATCTATTGTTTTAAAAAATCAATTGATATTAACTACTTTTAATATGCAGCCTTATATTAAAACTGTTTTAAATGCTCGGCATAGGTTTGTTCCTACATGTTTAAGATTGGACATATTATATCGATTATGTAGTTTCCCTACCTTGAACGACTGGTCCACAAAATTAATTCATTGCCCCTGCAATGACAGGATGCCCCAGAACACTATGCATGTGGTTCTTATTTGTAAATTCTATACCCAACATAGGAAACGGTATGTCTTTCCGATGATCAAACATTTATGTTTTACACTATGTCGCCCTGCATATTTGTTTTTGCAATCATTGCCAACACTAGAGATTTGTTGTGGATTGTCAACATTCCTACGGGCCGTTTTTTATACTACGAAAAATATGTTATTAGCCACTGCCTAGAACGCGGTAAAAAGAGTATTCATTTGAGTGGCATAGGTAGTACGAGCCACGGGAGCAAGAGAGATTGGAAACAAATGAAAAACTGCTCAATACTGTACTTTAATAACTGAAGGAATATATTTTAAAGAAATGTTCAATGAAAAATTTGGAAGTAATATTTTTTAATATTCTGAGCATAAGTCTATAGTGCGTTTTAATGTATATAACTGTACTTTTTAACAGATGTAATGAAATGAATTTGTTGTATGTTTTTTACTACAACTGCTATTATGGATGTTTTGTTTAATGACTCCGAATAAAGCTATATATGACACTGACCACGGTGGTAAACAAGGGAGTTGGATGTCCATCCTTTTAGTCCCAAATATTGATTCACCCTTTTTTTACCTTAAATATCTTCTCGGATTACATTGCAGTGCCTACCCTGAACTGTTTTCCGGATTCCTGCCATTTTGTGGACCTGTATGTATGCCTCTTCCTTTCCCTTGTTCTCATATGTACTAGATTTAGAGCCCCATTTACAAGAAAGTGCCGCAGCGCAGCACTGCAAGCCCTTTGGCTGCGCCACGCTGCAGCACTTTCAAAGCACAGGGATGCATCATATCTACAAGGATATGACGGATCCCTTTGCTCTGCCCTGCGCTGGTGCACAATTAGCTGCCATGCCCTGATGCAGGCACCCTTGCACCATAGTGCAAGGGTGCCTGCATCACGGGGATGATTGTTTACATGCAGGAAGGTGTCCCTTCCTGCACACAAACAATCTGAAATAGTGTTTTTCAACTACTATGTGTGCTGCATTAGCACACATAGAACTTGTAAAGTGAAATTTTTACATTATTTTTTATGTGCAGGAAGGGACACCTTTCTGCACATAAACAATCATCAGAGGTAATTTCCTTGTTCTATGTGTGCTGCGGAATGCAGCACGCATAGAAAGAGGAAACAAATACATTTCTCCTCGTTGCATCTCCCTATGCCTCCCCTGGGGAGGCGTAGCATTCAAACGCATTTCCAGGTTTATGATTTCTCGTAAATCTGGGAATGTGTCAGGTTCCATAGGTGTTGCGTGGGAACACCCACATCAACACCCATTGAATGCCCCTTTTATGCAAAGTGCTGCGTGTAAAGGGGCCATATTTACAAGGACAGGAAAAGCCATGCAGGGTGGCTTTTCCTGTCCTTTTAAATATGGGGCAGAAAAATGCGCCAACCGTGCGTCAAAAACAGTGATGCACCGGCAGCGCAAGGGGCTTGTAAATAAGCCCCTTAATATTTAACGATGACTATAATGCTTAAAGTTTGATCACATTTGTATTATGCCATATTTACCTATGATTCTTCTTACTGTATTCTCTAAATATAACATTCACATGCATTGTTAGACCTGGCATCGTTGGCGTGGTTTCCCCAGTCTTTTTGTCTCTACCTCCTGTATTTTTGATGTTATGCAGGACTTTGTTTATGCTGGATTAGGTACTCTGGGCACTATACCACTGCTGATCAGTGCTAAAGTACAAGTGCTCCCTGTGTAATTTGTGATTCTGATTGGTTATCCATGATTGGCTTATTTGATTCACTGGCAAGTCCCTAGTAAAGTGCACTATTTGGGCCCAGGGTCTGTAAATCAAATGCTACTAGTGGGCCTGCAGCACTGGTTGTGCCACCCACACGGACAGCTCTGCAAACTTGTCTCAGACTTGCCATTGGAGTGTCTGTGAGTGCTGTTTTAAACTGCCATGTCGACCAGCAAGTGCACCCACTTGCCAGGCCCTAATCTTCCCTTTTACTACATGCAAGACATCCCTGAGGTGGGCCCAAGGTACTCCCATGGGCAGGGTGCAGTGTAGATGAAAGGTACGACACGTACTGGTGTGTTTTACATGTCCTGATAGTGAAATACTGCCAATTTCATTTTTCACTATTGAAAGGATTAGCTCTCCCATAGGCTATCATTGGAGCTGCCTTGTAACATGTTACAAGTGTAACTTTCAATTGGGAACAGCTATAGATTTGGAGTTTGAGCTCTGTGAACTCAGATTTTAAAAACACATCTTAAAGAAAAGGTGGTTTTTAAATTGTGTGTTTGAAAATGCCACATTTAGAAAGTGGGCATTTTCTTGTTTTACCATCCTGTGCCTCTGCCGGCCTGTGGAATCAACGTCTGGGTTGGACTGACACGGACCTGTTTGTGCATTCACTCTAGACAGTCACGAAAAGGGAGTTGAGGTGTGCCCTGCATATCCTGATGGCCCATCACCAGACTGAGGGGCCTTCCTGAGCTAGAGTGGTGGGAGGAGTTGTCACTGACACTTGAATAGGGCGGTGCCTGGCCTCTTACAATGCTGTCTCTACTCCTCTGAAGTGTGTCTGGAGCCAAGTCAGAGCAAGGCAAGAACTTCTGCACTACAAAGAATATCCTTTGAAGTATGCCTAATTCAAAGGTCAAAATGGGTATAAGTATTGGCCTAAAACCCTAGACTTTTAGAACACTTCTGGAGCAAGAGGCGACTCTGCCAAGGGGAAGTGCTGAAGAGCTGTGAGGAGGAGTACTGCCTGTTTGCTGTGTGTTCGCTTTGCTGGGTTGTCCTGCAGTTGCTGCTTCTATCTTGGAGAGGAAAAGGACTGAACATTGTTGTGCATCCTGCTTGAGAAGTTTCTAAAAGGGCTTGTGTGTGCTTGCCTCCTGTTAAGAAGTCTCGGGCCATCAAAGACTTCACCCGCAGCATCCCTGAACTCCACTGCTGGGAGTTCTGACCTGCCAATTCCAGTTCTGGGCCCTTTTAGGTGGTTGCTGCTGCTAAAGACTTCAAAACTGACGCTTCCCTCTTCCAGCACCTGTTTTTCTGGCGCAGCACCGCCATGCAGGAGCACAGTGGCGGTGCATGGAAATCGATGCAGCACCTGCCCGCGACTGAAGAAATGCCCACAGCCCGAGTCCAGGGCACTGTTTCTCCGCAGTCCGAGACCCCCGTACTGACTCGACGCAGGCCATGCTCTGTGGCTGAAAGAATCGACACATCGTAGGACCGCAGCTGAAGAAATAGAAGCAGCGTCTGTTTACTGCCGTGGCATCGACCTCCAGCGTGTCCGTATTTCCACGCAAATCACCTGTATGCCAAGTTATTCACCGCATCACCCACAGACCAGAACCGGCTTGGATTTCGATGCATCGCTTTCCCTTGCAGTCCGTATTTGATGCAACACTTATCCTGCGTGCAGCAAAACTGAAACTCAGAAATCGACGCATTGCTGTGTTTTCCGACGCTTTCCTCCTCTGCAGCTGTTTTTCCTTTTGGACTTTGACACATTTAAGGTACTTGTTTAAAACACCATATACATAGAGTTCTATAGACAGAATTGCTTGAAACCTTTAAAAAGTGATATTTTGAGTTATATATGTTGGATTATTGTCGTTTTGGTCTTGTTGTTTAGATAAAGATTGGTTATTTTTCTAAACTGGTGTGGTGTCCATTTGTAGTGTTTTCACTGTGTTACTGTGTGTGTTATGCACAAATACGTTAAGTATTGCCTCTGAGATAGGCCTGACTACTCATGCTAAGCTACCAAGGGGTGAACAGAGGTTATCTTGGGTGTGTAACTTCCTTATCCTGACTAGAAGGAAGAGTTCCTACTTGGACAGGGTGCATACCACTGCCAACTAGAGTTACCCATTTCTAACATGCATATTGCATTACTGTTTGCATTTGGTGACTTCCCTAAATTTCTGTGGTACTCTAAAATACTGTTTGTAACTGATTTGAATCTCTTTGATTGTTTTGGGTTGGATTCCTTTTGTATTCCCAATTTATGGGTTGTTCTTCTGTTGGTGTCTTTCTCACTTATTTCATTATTTGTATAATTTGTTTTCTATTTTTCACTTTTATCTTTGGGCAATGGGCTTATGGATATGCAAAATGTGGTTCATGGTTACCCCAAATTTTGTCTCCTATATAATAATCCCACTTATCAGCCTTGAAAAAGCCCCAGGCCTGCGCACCGGGAGGGGTCGAAACACCTGTTGAGTGTTTTTCTCACACTACAGTTCTCTTTGGAGAAATCAATGAAAATATCCTAAGAATAAAGAGTTATTTTATTTGCAATCCTGGACCTTCTGTCTACATTGGAATCCCAATTCGAAATGTTATTTGTCTACTCAGCTCTGCCATTCTTCTCCTATGGGAAACAGAATTAGACTGCCAGGACAGTTGAGCACAGATTGAATTTCATACATACTACCTTCATCGAAGCCTCAATCAGTGAGAGGCTTCCCCACAAACACTACCTCAATACACAAAATTAGAAGTAGATGGTGATACCACACCCAGCAAATAGATCTGTCAGTGGATCCATCTTTATGTTGACAACCACCAGTGAAAAAATTGAACTCTGGCGAGGCCACATAAAATGAACAGGACAGAGAATATTAAACATTTCCTCTGGGCACATAGTGAGACAGGCTACCCACCTGAAACTCAGGTGTATCTTAACTCAGTAAGATAAATTAGTCAAGAAATAAAGAGAGCTGAACATAGACGAAACCAGATTGGGCTCTTTGGATTAATTGATACCTGAGTAAACTGGGAAGGAAAGTTGAAATGCTTCAGAAGGAAATTAAATGTCAACAACACAGAGCTCTTGCTGGCTGCCAAAGAAAAGAGCTGTTGACAGAATATGCCGTGGCCATCCTATCCCAGGAGTTAAGGTTAAGTCCGTAAAGGTCCTCTTATGTGATGACCTATCTTTTAAAGCACACATTAATGGAGTTTCCGCAACTTGTTTGTACTTATTGTATCTTTTTGCGAGCATCTTTCATTTTCTTCCACCAGAATCTTAAGCCAAAGTAGGCTCCAATTGATACGTTTTTTGGATCTCCCAGAACATGGACCACAGAAAGGGTTCTCTAGACCCTCTGGCATCAAGTACTTAGTCTATGTAGCAGGATGAAACAGAGAACCCAATGGACTGCAACCTCCCCCAGAACCCACTGAGCATTACATGAGCGAGGTGCATAATTGATAACAATAAGTCCTATGAAACATCACAGGAATAGTTTGTGGAACCCCAACTGTCTTTTATCATGGGTAGACATACTCTAGATCACTAGGAAACTGGGAACTTATTTTCAAGATTTTTTCAAACCAAATCCTATCCTAGTGCCCTCAATTTGATTAGTACTTACAGTAAAAATAAAAGGCAATGATATCTGTTAGCAGGTAGACCAACAGAAAATATTTTAACATGATGACATTATTGTAGCGCTTTTCTGCATTACCCCCCCACCACCCCTCACTTCCCTTAGCTGGCTAAGTTAAACTTTGCACTGAAAATGGGCCTATACGAGTTTTATATATGGTTTGCTCCCACATACCTTTTGGAACAATGGAAACAGTGTTCAATAAAGAAACAGCATCTGCTGCTCCTGTGCCCCTGTTTTGTGGCTATGTCCTCCAGACTGGCAGATAGGCTAAGCTGAATGGAGCACTTGATGTGCCTTCTTTGTAGACTCCAGGAAAAAGGTGTTTGCATCAATTTGGTGACCGTCAGACTCAAATTTCTAGAGTGAAGCTTTTCTCTGTCTAAAAACACTTCACTTCATTTTCTATAATCTGTCCCCATGTTGGTGAACATCTTCAGAACAGACAATTAATAATGAAGGTCCCTCTAGACTCTCACCTACTTAATTTCTGTGGAAGATTTCTTTTGTTTAAAAACAATCACTGAGAAATAGAAATCAAGATACCAAATTCTATGAAACCTTGATCCTTGTTTATTTAATTGTTCTTTACTGAAGGTTTTGTATACCAAAAAAAAAACAATATGTAGGATCTTTTACACACTGAGTTTAAATTTCATTGCTTCTTACAATGTTACTGCATAAATGCAAAACAGCATGCAGGGTACAAAGGGGTTATAATCTTGTACACATGTGTGTAACAACTCTGCGGTGTAGAGAGAGACGGCAACCACCAATCATGACGTATCAAGTTTGTAGTGGGCACTGCGTGCGCCGGAGTCAGTGGTCTGTATAGCAGGTCAAATTTGGAGGAGTGCCCAAGAGGCAAGATCGGGCAGCTGGGAGTCATGATGGGTGCAATTCGAAGGGAGGCTCCAGTGCTAGAAATATGATGTCCCACCCTGTAATCTGTGTACCCTGTCCGGTTCGGTAGCGGAGCCGTTGCATCATGTCATCATCAGCCCATGCCCAGCGATGAAGATCAAGCTTCCATGCCCACATCACATGTGGAGAGACCGCTTTCTAGTGCATTGTGATTGTTTGTCGTGCCAGTGCAAGTGCTAAGTCCATACATTTATTCCCGGCTTTATCTGTCTTGGGGCATATTTTGTGGTATTGATGTTGTGCCTACCCGTTACCTTTGTAATGTAGTCACAAATGTCAGTTCAAAAAAGGTGCAGCGTTACACACTGCTACGTCATGCTGTAAAAGCCTGCACGTCCTTCGGGGTGTGTGAGGGCATTGGGATGGGGACACCCTGCCTCCCACGGGCGGAGTGGCGCATGGCGGGAGTGCCCTCTTCTTCCCTTCTCTCCATCTCCACTCGGGAGCGGTGGCTCCCTTTGGTATAAGTTTAATTTCACAAGCAATAATCCCCAATTTGCTGCAGGAGGTTTGAGGCCACTTTACAGAGTTAGTGGAGGGTGGTCAGGCCGTGAACTAGCAGGTTATACAGTCTGGCCTGGACACAGCAGACTTGTGGCAAGAGCCATGGGAACAATTGGTTTCCTATGACACCATGCTTGGTTGTGTTTCTGGTGTTTCCCAGGATGTCCAAGCAACATTTATGGACATCCCCTTCGGTGACTCGTGTCTTTTCAGAGCAAAAGCTTGTTTGGCATTGGAGAGGTTTAAAGTCACTTGTCAAGATCGCTTGACCTCCAGACCCAAGCATGGGATTATCATCCGTTTCGAAAATCTTGAGGCTTCTCCAGAGGATTTCCTTTTCTGGGTCATCAACCATATGCCCATCAGCTACAGGCAAGAACCCCCTGTATAAACAATATAGAGATTGAGAGAAGGGAAAAACATGTGCTCTCTCTCAATCTCCTTCCACTCCCACAGTTAACACGGGGAAGCAGCTCATGCTGGCACAAGGGCCATCCAGTGATTCCTCCGCAGGCAGTTGTTTCCCACATGGTGAAGATCTTAAAGCTTCTATCACAATCTCTGTGTACATTGCACTGGACCTACTGTGGTGGGGTGTGGATAAGCAATCTCTCCCTAGGAAGACAGTTCTACCCTTCCCTTCCAGTGACCACAGTTCTCATGGATGCCTCCACTCTAGGGTCAAGAACACATCTGGAAGAGTTGGTGATCAGAGGCCTCTCATCGCACACCAATCTGTTAGAATTGCCGTCTGTATGCCTGTCACGTATGACCTTTCTCCCTTCACTTCACAGCATGTCTTTATAGACCATGACAGACAATTCAGCCGTGATGTGATATATCTACAATGAGGAGGGAGTAGGGTTGCACCTTCTCTGCTGAGAACTCTGCATCTCTGGCCCTTGGCTCAGGACCATCGGATCTGTCTGGTGGCACATTACCTGGCCAGAGTGCCGGACGTGCGAGCGGATAGTATCAGTCAGCGTCCTCTTGCTGACAGTAAGTGGCGTCTTCATCTGCAGGTAGTGCAGGACTTACTTCAGCTCTGGGGACCCCTCAAATCGCCCTCTTTGCCACTCACAAGAATGCTCACTGCCCGAAATTCTGTGCCCTTCAGTTTCTGATGGAGAGACATCGAAGTGTGACAGATTTGCAGCCTGCAGTTATTGTGTTGTGACCAAGACTTTTTATCACCAAACAATTAAAATTGATTTGCGATCCTTCACGCAATTGCTTTAAAGGTAAATAAATTTTAAAAAGCGCTTGCCCGCCATTTTTTTCTATTTGTTTTCTTTTGTAGCGGTGGCGGCACCAGCGCTTTAGCTTTCAACATCTTAAGCTGAGGTGCGGGCGCCGCGATTGCTGCAGAGGTAAACAAATAGAAAAAATGCACACTTTTTTTTCTATTTGTTTGCATTTAAACCAATCGCGGCACACATGCTTTAGCTTAGGATGTTGAAAGCCCTCAAGCTCGGATGCTGCGATTGCTTAAGGTCTCGCATTTGCGAGAGTTTGAGCTATTGGCATTATAAATGACCTTGTCTTTTATTTGTGTTTACAGAATCTGCAAGCAGTATTTACGCACCGCTTGCAGGTTTTGTAAACACATCAATAGAATACATTATCATTTCTGGGGCGCCTTCTCTCCTTTTGTCAACGAAAATCCGTCCGAGACATCCACTTCGCCCCCCCCCTCCCTCTGACCCTCTCCACAGCCAGGTTGCGCCAGCGTGGTGTTTGAGGCCGACCCCAGATGCTGTGGATTCCTTGTCCCCGACCTGTCTGGTTTATTTGTTGACTTTGTCTTTATGTGACTCATGATGTTTAGCTGTTCCTCACCGCTGGTTTGCCTGATTTGTCCCTTGTCCAGTTTCGGGCTCATCTCCCCTCCCCCTCCACCTTTATGTTCTCTTCTGACCTGATCTTACATTTCTTCTTTCCCTGGTAGCCTATGCAAGGATTTGATCCCAAAGCGCAAATCTCAGGTAGCAGTGGAAGGATGCACAGGGTTAGAAATGTTACCCGAACTCCCAAGCACTAAGTGAGTTGCAAAATTGCAGTCAAATGAAAGCCTCTAATTATGTATCATTACAAACACATTTCCATGCATGTATGAGACCGTGCAACATGGCCAATGCCCGGTGGAGCTGCCTAGACAGCTATAGAGGAGATCGGCTCTGGTTTACCCCCTCAGCCGTCGCCTACCCAGCCGGACATTGGACACAGTATCTGCGATCTCCTGACCTCCTTATTCCTGTGGCTGCCTCCCATCCCAGTGGCGCTCCCCTTGCTGGTCTGCCTGACCCGAGCTGCATTCCTTATCCCTTTTCCCCCCCCCCTTACCTTCTATGCCCCTAGGATATGTGTCTCTGTTATCTAATACCCTATTTACTCATGTGACTGTGTAACATTGTTTTTCTATGTGTTGCTGCTATTCTATGCTCTAATAACATCTGTGTAACATCTGTGTAACATGCCCTTGTAATTGATGTAATTTGTAACTTGTTTCTCATAACCGTCTGTTCATACCGCGGTGCCCCAGCAACCTTGGCCGATGCCCGGTGGAGCTGTCCTATGCAGCTATAGAGGAGTTGGCTCTGGTTCACCCCTCGGCCGTCACCTACCCAGCCAGACATTGGACATTGTTTTCCTGGTCTCCCCGTTGTTTTTCTTTTCCCTCCCCTGCCTCCTCCCTCCGTGACTCTCTGTCTGCCTCCCCTTTTCCAGCCTGACTTTTCTGTGTCCCCTGAAGTATTTTCCACCTTGCCGGTTTCTTTCTTATGCTATGCTATGCTTTTGTTACTAATGTAACTACGTTATACTGTTTCCCTTTCTATGTCTTGCGACCTCCAGCAACTGATGTAACTATGTAACAATGTTCTGAAACCAATGTCCTACCTCATGTAAAGCGCTCTGATACCTCCGGGTCTAGCTAGCGCTATATAAAACTTTTTAAATAAATAAATAAAAATAAAATGTTCTGAACCATATTGGAGGCATGTAGGTGACACAGTGTTGGACATTCTGTGTAATCGTGAGGCTGTCAAGTATGTATGTTGGACGTAATTAAACAGTAATAGTTTCAGACATGCTTTCCTGGAGATTTGTCGAGTGTAACAGAGAACTTGGCACCAATCTGCATCTGTAAGATCAATTTGTAAGTCTTGATGCCAGCAGGGTCTCGGTCCACACAGTGAAGGCCCCTCCATCCGCCCCAGCACCCTGCCGTGCTTAATTTGTAAAATAATAAGTGCCAGGGCCCTGACCAGGAGGCCACTGCAACTTGCACCACCCATTGCCCCTGTCATTGCTGCCAAAACAACTACTAACCATCTCTCTTGCCAGCAAGTGCTGCAGTTCAGATTATTCCAGGTTCCCAAAACTAAAGGAATGGCTGGGGAGGCAGGTATTAGTAATTTTCAATGTATATTGTATTCATAAACAACCGTTGTTCTGCTCATCTCTAAATTAGATGAGCAGCACCACCATGTGGCAGACTGTGCGGTGTGGACAATTAAGTGCCAGTTCTGAGCACCGGAAACCAATTAAGTGCCGGTGCTGAGCAGCGGAAACCACCGGCTCAAACTAAGCACTGGCACCCTGTACATATTAGTAATCCTATGAGTCGTGGAACTCCCCATGAGCAACATGTTTAGCGCCTGGTCAGTGTCAAGTTCCTTTTCTGGGTTTCCTCACACTACCCCAATCATCTCCTTAAGTGCTGCGTACGTCATGAACTGCCCCGCCGGTACCCCGTGTGCCTCATGGAGCTCCTCGAAAGAAAGGATGCCCCCCGCAAACAACCGGCCAGGGTCACAATAGAGGTTTGCTGCAACTGCCATCAGTGCACTGCTGCCCCAACATGTCCAAAATCTGGTAAACACCACAAAGGGAGATCTGGAGAGTACACCGCGCTGGTGCGTCAGAGGTAGTGGGACCAGAAATACCAAACCACCCTGAGCAGGAGTGGCAGTCGCCCATTGAGGGGGGCCACCCTCAGGGCGTCCCGGAATGTCTGCATTCGAGTCACCATAGGCCAGAGATACCCCACCTCAGGCGACACCTCTGGAGGAAGCCACGTCATTAGCCACTGCAGCTGCCCCACTAAATAGTACAACTCATAGTCTGAGCCCCCCAGACCTCCTTCCGCCATAGGTTTCTCCAGAGCCACTCGATGCCTACCCACTGCCCAGATAAAGTCCTGAGCCGACCATTTAAATCACGAAACACCACAAGAGGCAGCAGCAGAGGGACAATGGCAAACACATACAAAAGTTGTTGCAAGGCCACCATCATTGCCAGTGTGATGCAGACGATGGGCAAAAGCGGGAGTCTCTGCCAGAACCCCAATGACGAGCGAAGCAGGGAAACCACCCTATCTAGGTTGCACTTGCGGACGTCCTTTGGCTCTCTGTAGACATGGATACCCAGATATTTGAAGGTGTGTGGCAACTGGGACTGCGTAAGGTTCCAACCCTGCCAAAAAAATATTGCGGTTGTGTCAGTCAAGGGATAAGTACAAGACTTCTGTGTGTTTATGCAGAGTCCCAAGAGTGCATCAAAGGAGTCTAGGAGTCTCATAACTGGCAGCAGACCCGAAGTGACATCATTCAAGTAAATCAGGATCTCATCCACATAAAAAGATATGATATGTTCCCAGCTCACCACTCGCAGTCCGTGTTCACCGCTCAGCACCCGCAGTCTTCTTGCTATGGGTTCCATGGCAAGCGTGAACAGCAGGGGTGACAGTGGGCAGCCCCGTCGGGTGCCCCTATGAACCTGCTACTGCTCTGAATATTTCTGTCCAACTCTCACCCGTGCCATTGGAGCTCCATACAGGACACACATTCAGGCTAACAGCTCCTCTCAAACCTCATGTGGCAGAGGACCATGAATAAGGACAACCAGGAGAGGCTGTTGAAGGCCTTTGCCATGTCCACCGAGACCACTACGGCCCCAGGAGTATTCTCTGGCAGCCTGTCTAATATATGAAAGAGGCGCTGTAAGAAAGTGGGTTACTGGTTGAGAGGGGGTGAAACCCTACTCAAGCAACAACCACAAACCTTGTCAGCATGAAGTCACAAGCAAACCCCAAATTAACCTGTGCTCAACCATCAGGTAGCTTGGCACAGAGCAGTCACGCTTAACTTAGAGGCAATGTGTAAAGTATTCAAGCAGCACTTCAAACAGTAATAAAGTAAACACACAACACAAGGAAAATCCGACACCAATTTAGAAAAATAGAGTACATTTTAATAAATAAATCAAGACCAAATTGACAAAAATTCAAACAGTAGAACCAGAGATATGCAATTTTATAGATGTAATTGAAAATAGCACCAAAAAGCACAAAGCGCCAACTGTAGAAATTTGACTGCGTTGGATCGGGACAAAGTGACACGTTAAGGCTTACCACGATGGAGTGCGGTCTGGCTACAGGCACCCAGTTAGGCTTACTGAACAAGAGTACCTTAGATCCTGACTGCAGAGCATTGCGAGGTTCCATGTTGAGGATGCATCGTGCAGCTTAGGCGATGCATCAGTTCCGAGGAACTGCAAAGTTGCGATTTGAGAACCTGTGTGGTCGTTGAGGCTTCTGTCGACTATAGATTTGTGATGCGAGGGCCTGCGTTGGTGAAGCTTCTCACAGCAGTGGTTCCAATGCAGGCTGCTAGGTTGGTGCAGAGTCCTTGCACTGACAGAATCCCAGCAGCAGAGGCGATGCATTGGTTCCGTTCTGGATTACGCCACATAGCAGAGGAGATGTGTCAGTTCTGCTGGATCCACTAATGGGCTGGCAAATCACCTTCAGGCCCACGTCCAAGGCTTCAGCACTGGAGTGGCAGCACTTGGCAGGGTAGGACTCACAGATGGCAGATGGAATCTTCTGTCCTTAAGGCTCTTGTCAGGAGGCCAGCCAACCAGGGGCGGCTCCTCCGCTATGGTGGAGGGGCGTCACCCCACTGCTTTCTCGCAGTGCGAGAAGCCAAAACATAAAATGGTAATAACTCTTAGTTATTACCATTTTATGTTTGCTTTGTGGGTGGGCTGGCGGGGCTGCTCTGCTCATGGAGCAGGGCAGGGGCGGAGTGGTTTGCCCACTCCTGAGTGAGCAAAGGCTGTTTGGTCGGACCTCTGGGGCCGCCCAAACCAGTCATGCACACTTTGTCCTTCTCCATGCAGGCTGCATTGCAGCCTGCATGGAGAACATGCCACCCCTCTAGCCCCTGGCTGAGTGCCGTGTCACGGCGCTCCAGACCAATCACAATGCTGCATGCAGCGTTGTGATTGGCGTAGGGGAGGGAGCCTGGCTGCCTGCTTTCTTTTCCTGTCGGAGGCAGGAGAGCAGGTGAACAGGACGAGAGAAGATGCGGGACCCAGCAGAAAGGTAGGTTTAAAAATGTTTTTATTTCCTTTATGATCTCCCGCACATGCCCCAACCCCAGTGACCCCCCGCGCCTGCCCCCCCAACGGCAAGCCATGCAAGCCGCTACTGCAGCTAACTAGCCCTTGGAGTTACCCTGGGGTCCTGGGTTCAACAGACGCAGGCCCAGCCCTTCTCACCCAGGCAAGAGGGCAGCAGGCGGCAAGTAAGCACAACAGGGCAGCAGTCCTTCAGAGCAACAGTCCAGCAAAGTGGCAGTTCTTCCAGCAGCACAGCAGTCCTTCTTCCTGGCATTGTCCACAGGTCCAGAAGTGTACTGAGTTGGGGTCTAAGGTCCAACCTTAACACCTAGTGCCCATTTTAAGTGAAGGACGTTTCAAGAGGTTTTCACCCCCCTGAGGTGTCAGACATCCCCTTCCTCACTGTCCTGGCCCCAACCTGTCTGGGATCACATTAGATGAGTGACAATCCCTTTGTGAGAGTGCTCAGGCAGTGCCTTTTTGATATGCAAGTATGATAGGTGACAGCTCTTCCCCCTCGTTAACTCAGAGTGGCCCATTCTGCCAACACCTATCTTCCCTACGGCTCCCTGTTTGGAAGCAATACATAAAGACCAATTGCCCGCTGCACCTAGTCATGTGACCCAAGAACAGGCTGCAGGCACCAAATGGTTAAGACAATAAAATGCCAACTTTCTAAAAGTGCAATAAAAGTCTATAAACCAACAGCAGTGATGCACTCAAATTTCTATAGTGAACCTAGTCTACCAAAGATTCATAAACTTGTTGAAAGATTAGCGTGCGTTTCTGAGGCGGTTCCACCCTACCACCTGTTCAATATTGAAAAATTATTCCCGGACGCTAGTCACGGACAGAAAGCGCACTGCTTAATGAACTCAAGATGAGTGTATTAACTTGAAATTATTCGACTGTATTGAAATCAATAAATACAAGATTAACAAAGTTATCTATGCAAACACAAATTTACGAAACTCTTAATTACTGATACTATAAAAATATAATGATACAACTGTATGTCTTCAACTTGTTTTATTCACAACTGAAGCCTTCAATAATGTTCTTATTCAGTCTTGAAAACTGTAATGCATTCAAACGTAGATAATCATCGATCCCAATGCATTTCGGGTGAGCAATCACCCTTCGTCAGGGGAAATCTACAAATCAATATGTATTCATGAAACATTGTTATACTGGAAAAATAGAAAATGTATTCTAACATAAAAGAGCCTAGGCATTCGGGACGGTTAAAGTGATTACGACACATGATATCAGTGACTGTTAATATAAAGAACAACTGTGTGCTCTGAACGATCACAACGAGCTTAGATACCAAAAAAGATAATAATAGCAATAGAGACTTGAAAGCCAATAACCCGAAAGAAACCCAAAATCCACATGCCCGATAGAACAACTAAGAATGATATGCAAGACACCCGTGAATCTGCTATGATCTGTGCTAAACTATGTACAAGCAATACCTCCACTCTTGTGCATGATGTGCATCTAATCGGGTCCACTGCCCAAATCTATGAACATCTCACGACCACCAGGTAATTCAAAACCCTGTCCAAGACATAATAAAATACAATAAGGATAAAGCTAGATTGACTCCCAAATGGTAACAGCGTGAAGTCAACAAAAAACAGATCAACCGCTTACCGGCGTAAAGTTTCTGAAATAAACGGGAGTACACACGTGACCAAACACGAGTGCTAATGACTGTTTTTCTTTATCGTTAATCGTTATGCTAAAGAAAAAAATGAGAACGCTTTAGCTGCTTGATATGTGAGTAAAAAACTGCCTGTTGCCTGTGTATTACTTAACAAAAAAGCTTACCGATAACTGAGTCTCCCTCACAGCAACGCTGTAGCTCGCTGCTTTCTCTCTTACGGTCGCGTTGCTAACTGAAAATGAAATCAAAGGAAGCACCCATGTAACCCAAGGCCTGTACTAACTCAAGTCCTATTCTGTCTTTTACTGACTGTAACTCACCCGAATAATGTGTAAAACGAGGCTCCAACGGCTTGCTAAATCTCAAGTAGTAAACGTGAACCTCAACCCGATGTTTAAAAGCTAGCTGTGCGTTTCTAGCCAATCCCAATAGAGCATACTACGTGAGAGAAATAAGAATAGAAATAGGACAGTGTAAGCTGAGTAGAGTAAGAAATGCGGCCATCTTAACATGAAGCTATTCATAAACATTGATGCTTAGTGAAACGCTCTACCTACATACACATTAAAGTGTAAAATTTACACTATAAAAAGATACATCAGTAAACATTTATACACATGATTATATCGTAAAATTCATTGTCATCACAAAATTAATCAGATTAACAATGGTTAATCATCTGAATCTCTAAATTACGATACACCAATACAAACACTACATTTAACACCTATGAATGACTAATAGTAAATCAAGCGTTTTAACTCCATAAAAAATGACATAACCCGAAGCAACATAGCGACATGTAATCGAAAAAAACTGCTTAAAGTCGGCTACTTTACATGTGATGCAAACATCAGTGTTGGATGATACCAGCTCCTTAACATAAAACTGAATGCACTACTGATTGCTTGATATATAATAAAGGCACTGAGCCTACACTCATACAGGTACCTAGATTAACAAATTCAAATACTGTCAACTAATGCTGACACGACTAACGTGCTCAATTCCCTAAAATGTAGAACAATCGTTGTTGCTTGCAGATACACTATAATTAACAATATTCAACTATCTAAGTTATGTTAAAGTTATACACATGTGTACCTACCAAATATCATGTCCTAGTTAAAATACCGATCAAACATTCTGTCCAAGTGAGAACAAATGTTCCAAAGAGCAGTGTAACATAAATACATTTGTGTCCTGGTAATCATATTTAAAAAAACATCAAAACTGCAAATAACTGAATGAGAAAAATTAAATGAAGAAAATAATGATGAACAACATGATCTGTATCCCACAGTCTCACAAAGACTATGGCCCATGAATTAGATAGCTGTGCTAACCGAACCCTCTACGTGAAAAATAGATGCCTCTATAATGGTGAATCTAAACCCTATCACTGAAAAGTCGCTACATGTAACTGTTACAGGAAACACGAGAGTTCGTTTGAGGACATTTTACACCTTACTGATAATAAGGCAGCAACCAAAGCATACAGCGCCACAGAAGCAATAGACATTTATGGCCTCATTCGGGAGGTTAGGTCATTTGATATGACCCAAGGACCAGTCACACAACAACTACGTCAATTAGAATATCTGATGCGTCGTGAGATTAATCAGAGGTTACATGCCACAACTCTCATTCAGTACCACAAGGCAAGCAGGATACCGAGAGGTCTGAGATTACCATTGAAACCCATGATGTTTAAGGCCAATAAGAAGTTCATGGACAGATGGTATTCCATTTTGAATAAATGTTCACTTGACCTCATACTTCTGATAGTAGAAGAATTATCTTCAGTTCTAATAGGTTTAGAACAGGAAATTAAGGACTTACAGGTTTCTATCAAACTACGTATGGAATCAGGGAATTGGGACACTACCCTTGAGGAGATTAATGTTAAGTTGGATATATACGCAAAGGAGATTCATGAGCGAAAAGTTCGTAAGTTTAGGAGAGACACAATAGATTACAAACTAGATGAGGTGTACTCATGGGCAGAGGTGTATGCCCAAAAACGGAATTTCCAAAAAACAGGAACCACTTCTTCAGAAGAGAGCTTGGTATCTGTTAGTGATACACGGACAACAAGAGCACCTGTTCCATCCACTAGTGGAACAGCGAGTATAGAAGCTACCACTTCCACAACCAAGGTTTCTTTTTTAGAGATCAGTCCAGCAGCCAACAGTCCTCCAGCGGAACAATCCGTAGTACAATCAGAGGCAAAAAAACTCGCAGAGGCCGCGGAGGCAGCAAAAACGGTGAGCACGGGTCGCCGACCAAAGAAACATTAGTAGTCAACATTTCAGCAGTGGAATTAACGGAAGCCCAAAAAACGGTACTCAACAAGGGGACTGCTTTTGTGCCCACATTTCACACCAATGCTTTGAATATTGAAGTTGATTTGTATAAATTCATGAGAAAACTCAGGCTCCGATATTTTTTTATTAACAGGGAGTTGACTCAAGAAAGTTCGGAGGCACTTGAGTTTAAGGAGTTTAGACCAAAAAGCACATTCATGGCGCCAACCACTCACAAAATTCTGGATTCGTTCGAGACTCTTGTGAAGAAAGACTTAGCACAGTTACCAGTTCCTTCCAGGCATAGACATAACTTGACCACCGTTGATAGAAAGGTACTCAGGAATCTTCGTGATAATGAGTCCATAGTATTCTGTCCAGCAGACAAGGGAGGAGCACTGGTGGTTATGGATCGTACATCTTATGAAATCAAGGTAGAATCCATGCTAGCAGATGAGACTACTTACTTACCTATGAATTATGATCCAACACATGAATTTCAGGCGACTTTGACACAGATTCTTGTACATGCAAAGGACATGGGGTGGATTTCTGACAAAACATTAGCATTCCTACAGTTAAAGTTTCCGCGTAGGCCCGAAATTTACATGTTACCAAAGATTCACAAGCACCTTTGGGACCCCCCGTTGCGTCCCATAGTATCTGGTTGCGGATCCATCCATGAGCCACTTGGTCAATATCTGGATACATTTTTTCAATTGATTGTACAATCTGGTTCTACGTATGTGCAGGACACTACTCACTTTTTGACCCTTTTGAACAATCTTGTGTTGCCAACAGGTGAAGAAATTTGGTTGTGCACAATAGACGTGGTAGCACTTTATACATCCATACCACATATAGAGGGGATAGAGGCTGTTGAGTGGGCCCTTCTTCAAAGAGAGGACATACAGGCTGACAAAGTATTTCTTTTGGAACTCTTGCAATTTTGTTTATTTCACAGCTACTTCAAATGGAAAGAAAGGTATTTTTACAGACCACAGGAACCTCTATGGGTTTTTCCGGGGCACCGAGTTATGCTAATATCTACATGATGAAGTTTGAACGAGAGCATATTTTGAGTGACTCAGACTGGACAGAACATCTAATTTTCTACCGTCGATATATCGACGATATATTCATCATGTGGCAGGGTTCGTCAGAATTATTGAAACAGAAATTAAATTCGTTGAACAACAAGAATCCGAGAATACAATTCACGCACATAATGGACAGACATACCATCTCTTACTTAGATGTAAGAATTGAACTGGACGGTCCAGAGATTATTACCAAGGTTTTTTCTAAACCGACCGACCGCAATAATTCATTATTATACACCAGTTTTCATCCTGAGTCTCTCAAAAAGCATCTTCCATTCTCCCAATTTTTGCGCATTAAGCGCATTACTTCTAACAACTTACAATACAAGAAGACATTACAAAGTTTTAAAGATGCTTTTTTAGACAGGGGTTACCCTACTGAGATTGTTGAAGCAGCGGCTAGGCGGGTTGATGTTATTCCAAGATCTGATCTGTTGACCAAGAAAGTCAGAAATAAGGGTAGACGTGATGTGTTCGTTTCTACATTTTCCACTCAGTCGACAGCCATTAAGAGAGTAATCCTTAATCGTTGGGAGTTACTACAAACAGAACCAGATTTTGGTACCCTTTACCAAGAACCTCCTATTTTTGCCTATAAAAGGTCTAACAACATTAAAGAGATCCTTAAAAGAAGGAGGGTTGTCCATCAGGGTGAATTCAAAGGCATGCAGAAATGTTATAATTGCTCACATTGTAATAATGTACTATTGGGAACATCTATCTCTCACCCGTGGTCGGGTAAACCAGTGAAATTATTGCTCACAGCAAACTGCAATACACAGAATGTAATATACGCCATAAGATGTCCGTGTGGATTATATTACATAGGCAAGACAGAGAGATCCTTGCGCACACGCATCACAGAGCATAAAAGCAGGATAAGAACAAGAGTTTTGTCTTCTCCGTTAGCTAGCCATTGGATTGAGTTTCGTCACACAATAGCTCAGTTAAGATTCACAGTGTTAGAGATCGTTAAGAGTGGTCCAGACATGAACATGACTCGATTTATCACTCAGCGTGAGACGTTTTGGATAAAGCATTTGGATACTTTGAGCCCAAAGGGTCTCGATAAATTGGAACTCTCGTGTTTCCTGTAACAGTTACATGTAGCGACTTTTCAGTGATAGGGTTTAGATTCACCATTATAGAGGCATCTATTTTTCACGTAGAGGGTTCGGTTAGCACAGCTATCTAATTCATGGGCCATAGTCTTTGTGAGACTGTGGGATACAGATCATGTTGTTCATCATTATTTTCTTCATTTAATTTTTCTCATTCAGTTATTTGCAGTTTTGATGTTTTTTTAAATATGATTACCAGGACACAAATGTATTTATGTTACACTGCTCTTTGGAACATTTGTTCTCACTTGGACAGAATGTTTGATTGGTATTTTAACTAGGACATGATATTTGGTAGGTACACATGTGTATAACTTTAACATAACTTAGATAGTTGAATATTGTTAATTATAGTGTATCTGCAAGCAACAACGATTGTTCTACATTTTAGGGAATTGAGCACGTTAGTCGTGTCAGCATTAGTTGACAGTATTTGAATTTGTTAATCTAGGTACCTGTATGAGTGTAGGCTCAGTGCCTTTATTATATATCAAGCAATCAGTAGTGCATTCAGTTTTATGTTAAGGAGCTGGTATCATCCAACACTGATGTTTGCATCACATGTAAAGTAGCCGACTTTAAGCAGTTTTTTTCGATTACATGTCGCTATGTTGCTTCGGGTTATGTCATTTTTTATGGAGTTAAAACGCTTGATTTACTATTAGTCATTCATAGGTGTTAAATGTAGTGTTTGTATTGGTGTATCGTAATTTAGAGATTCAGATGATTAACCATTGTTAATCTGATTAATTTTGTGATGACAATGAATTTTACGATATAATCATGTGTATAAATGTTTACTGATGTATCTTTTTATAGTGTAAATTTTACACTTTAATGTGTATGTAGGTAGAGCGTTTCACTAAGCATCAATGTTTATGAATAGCTTCATGTTAAGATGGCCGCATTTCTTACTCTACTCAGCTTACACTGTCCTATTTCTATTCTTATTTCTCTCACGTAGTATGCTCTATTGGGATTGGCTAGAAACGCACAGCTAGCTTTTAAACATCGGGTTGAGGTTCACGTTTACTACTTGAGATTTAGCAAGCCGTTGGAGCCTCGTTTTACACATTATTCGGGTGAGTTACAGTCAGTAAAAGACAGAATAGGACTTGAGTTAGTACAGGCCTTGGGTTACATGGGTGCTTCCTTTGATTTCATTTTCAGTTAGCAACGCGACCGTAAGAGAGAAAGCAGCGAGCTACAGCGTTGCTGTGAGGGAGACTCAGTTATCGGTAAGCTTTTTTGTTAAGTAATACACAGGCAACAGGCAGTTTTTTACTCACATATCAAGCAGCTAAAGCGTTCTCATTTTTTTCTTTAGCATAACGATTAACGATAAAGAAAAACAGTCATTAGCACTCGTGTTTGGTCACGTGTGTACTCCCGTTTATTTCAGAAACTTTACGCCGGTAAGCGGTTGATCTGTTTTTTGTTGACTTCACGCTGTTACCATTTGGGAGTCAATCTACCTTTATCCTTATTGTATTTTATTATGTCTTGGAAGGGTTTTGAATTACCTGGTGGTCGTGAGATGTTCATAGATTTGGGCAGTGGACCCGATTAGATGCACATCATGCACAAGAGTGGAGGTATTGCTTGTACATAGTTTAGCACAGATCATAGCAGATTCACGGGTGTCTTGCATATCATTCTTAGTTGTTCTATCGGGCATGTGGATTTTGGGTTTCTTTCGGGTTATTGGCTTTCAAGTCTCTATTGCTATTATTATCTTTTTTTGGTATCTAAGCTCGTTGTGATCGTTCAGAGCACACAGTTGTTCTTTATATTAACAGTCACTGATATCATGTGTCGTAATCACTTTAACCGTCCCGAATGCCTAGGCTCTTTTATGTTAGAATACATTTTCTATTTTTCCAGTATAACAATGTTTCATGAATACATATTGATTTGTAGATTTCCCCTGACGAAGGGTGATTGCTCACCCGAAATGCATTGGGATCGATGATTATCTACGTTTGAATGCATTACAGTTTTCAAGACTGAATAAGAACATTATTGAAGGCTTCAGTTGTGAATAAAACAAGTTGAAGACATACAGTTGTATCATTATATTTTTATAGTATCAGTAATTAAGAGTTTCGTAAATTTGTGTTTGCATAGATAACTTTGTTAATCTTGTATTTATTGATTTCAATACAGTCGAATAATTTCAAGTTAATACACTCATCTTGAGTTCATTAAGCAGTGCGCTTTCTGTCCTTGACTAGCGTCCGGGAATAATTTTTCAACTTTCTAAAAGTGGCATTTTCAAAGTTGTAATCTAAAATCTGACTTCAACATTAGAGAGAGGATTTCATTACAATTCCAAAAACACCAAACATGAACTAGTTTTCGGTTCCCATTTGGAAGTTACAGGTTATTAAATGTAATAAGGTAACTCCAATGTTATCCTATGGGAGTGGTAGGCCTTGCAGTAGTGAAAAATGAATTTAAGAGTTTTTTACTACCAGGACATGTAAAACTTAAAAGTACATACCCAACTTTTTAAATACACTGCACTCTGCCCTCTGGGCTGTCTAGGGCTTACCCTAGGGAGGCCTTGCTTGTATTAAAAAGAAAGGGTTGGGCCTGACAGAAGGTTTAATTTGCCAGGGCGACATGGCAATCTTAGAAAACGTACACACAGGCTGTAATGGGAGACTTACAACATGTTTAAAGGGTTATTTAAGTGGGTGAGACAATCAGTGCTGCAGGCCCACTAGTAGCATTTCATTTACAGGCCCTCTGTACAGCAGCACCACTTTATTAGGGACTTACAGGTAAATTAAATGTGCTAATTTAGTGTAAGCCAATTCTACCATCTTTTAAGGAGCGACCACCAGCTCTTTAACACTGTTTAGTAGTGGTCAAGTGTGCAGAGTCCTAAAAGCCAACATAAACTGGTACAGAAACTAAGAGGGTGAAGGCAAAAGATCTGGGTATGACCCTGCAGGCACAGCCAAGTCAAACAGGTGCCTAATATTTGAGGAAGTACTCCTCCATGGGATGAATCCGCTTTGGTCCGAATGTATCAAAGATGATAAACAAAAGTGTATGCAGTTTTCAATGGTTTCCCCCAGGATTTTACAGTTCAGTTTAAGATGGGACAAGGGCCGATATGTGCCTCTGTCCAAAGGATCCCCCTTGTTTGGGAATAATCACTAAGAGGGCTTCTTGGAAGGACACCGGCAGCTGTCCGTCCATGCGAACCAATGCGTACAGCCAAGCCAAATGCTAAAGGAGGCATATCTGAAAACACTTAAAGAATTCCAAAGAAAGTCCAACGCTGTGGGCCTGATTCACAGAACTAACTTACGTCAAAAACGTAAAGTTAGTACTTTTTGGTATTCACAGAATACACTTACTCATTTTGGTATTCACAGAATGAACTTACTCATTTCGGTATTCACAGAAGTTAGTAGTCCTAACTTTAGGAATCCTAAATGCCTTCTGTGAATACAGAAAGTCTTAAAGTTAGGATTTTTCTCAGTTTAGGAGTAGTAAAGTTAGGACTCCTAACTTTAGGACTCCTAAATGCCTTCTGTGAATACCGAAAGTCTTAAAGTTAAGATTTTTCTCAGTTTAGGAGTAGTAAAGTTCACTTTACTACTCTAAACTGAGAAAATCCTCATTTTGGTATTCACAGAATGAACTTACTCATTTCGGTATTCACAGAAGTTAGTAGTCCTAACTTTAGGAATCCTAAATGCCTTCTGTGAATACCGAAAGTCTTAAAGTTAGGATTTTTCTCAGTTTAGGAGTAGTAAAGTTAGGACTCCTAACTTTAGGACTCCTAAATGCCTTCTGTGAATACCGAAAGTCTTAAAGTTAGGATTTTTCTCAGTTTAGGAGTAGTAAAGTTAGGACTCCTAACTTTAGGACTCCTAAATGCCTTCTGTGAATACCAAAAGTCTTAAAGTAAGGATTTTTCTCAGTTTAGGAGTTACTACTCACTTCACAGAATACACTTACTCATTTTGGTATTCACAGAATGAACTTACTCATTTCGGTATTCACAGAAGTTAGTAGTCCTAACTTTAGGAATCCTAAATGCCTTCTGTGAATACCGAAAGTCTTAAAGTTAAGATTTTTCTCAGTTTAGGAGTAGTAAAGTTCACTTTACTACCCCTAAACTGAGAAAAATCCTCATTTTGGTATTCACAGAATGAACTTACTCATTTCGGTATTCACAGAAGTTAGTAGTCCTAACTTTAGGAATCTTAAATGCCTTCTGTGAATACCGAAAGTCTTAAAGTTAGGATTTTTCTCAGTTTAGGAGTAGTAAAGTTAGGACTCCTAACTTTAGGACTCCTAAATGCCTTCTGTGAATACCAAAAGTCTTAAAGTTAGGATTTTTCTCAGTTTAGGAGTAGTAAAGTTAGGACTCCTAACTTTAGGACTCCTAAATGCCTTCTGTGAATACCAAAAGTCTTAAAGTAAGGATTTTTCTCAGTTTAGGAGTTACTACTCACTTCACAGAATACACTTACTCATTTTGGTATTCACAGAATGAACTTACTCATTTCGGTATTCACAGAAGATAGTAGTCCTAACTTTAGGACTCCTAAATGCCTTCTGTGAATACCGAAAGTCTTAAAGTTAGGATTTTTCTCAGTTTAGGAGTAGTAAAGTTAGGACTCCTAACTTTACTACTCCTAAACTGAGAAAACCCTAACTTTAAGACTTTTGGTATTCACAGAAGGCATTTAGGAGTCCTAAAGTTAGGAGTCCTAACTTTACTACTCCTAAACTGAGAAAAATCCTAACTTTAAGACTTTTCGGTATTCACAGAAGGCATTTAGTAGTCCTAAAGTTAGGACTACTAACTTCTGTGAATACCGAAATGAGTAAGTTCATTCTGTGAATACCAAAATGAGTAAGTGTATTCTGTGAATACCAAAAAGTACTAACTTTACGTTTTTGACGTAAGTTAGTTCTGTGAATCAGGCCCTGTATTCCCGAAAATCATGCTGGGCCATCCTGGAGCTCCAGTCAGTGCTCCTCCACATTCAAGATTGCTCAGAGCTCCAAGAAACCTGCTCAAGCTCATTATGATCCAGCTGGACTACAGGCACAAATTCCTCTAATGTACGCAGTAAAGGTGTCCCATTCGACCAGCGGCATGGAGCCCGAGCTGGCATTTACCTCAAAGTAGTGCATTACTCGTCACTCAGGGCACCTCAATAGGCAGCGTCCTCCAGTTCTTAGTACTCCAGGTCCCAAAAGGGTGTAAGAGTTCTCAACGGTCCCCATCATGGACCAGTAAAAGAAGGCAATGGTCTGAGTAGGTCATCCCTAAATAGTCCGTGTTACGTGTCATCCATCCCTGCGAGATGCCTGGAAGTTAGAAACAGGTCTATTCTAGTGTGCAAATTGTGAATGTGGAAAAAAATTGAGTATTTCCTGAGCAATGGCTGTGCCTGCCTTTATGCATCCAATAATTGCCAGTTTTTGATCCAGTCATTACTTTATGTGCTGATGCTCCGGTAGTGGAGGGTGGAATCTGACCACCATAGTATCCAAAACACAGTTAAAGCCCCCCCCCCCCCTGCCCACCACTAAGGATTCATTTAAGGCCTGCTCCATTAGGTCGTTTAATGAGTTTAAATGAGTTGCCTGTCCTGTGTTAGAGAATGTGGAGTGGGGAGCCATCTAGTCTCCCACTCACAAATGCGTATTACCCTTCAGTGCCCATCTTCTGCCATTCTGGGTGGAACGGAACTTCCTGTGTGACCCATATCAGAACTCCCCTGGAATATGCAAACAAAGTACTGTAAAATAGCTGGCCTTTCCAGTGGGAACATAGTCGGCACCCTGTAGTGTCCGGCTTGACACGTTCTAATGTCTCAGCAGGCACTGAGTTTACCAGCCACTGCCTAGAGGGCTGGACACACATGCACCCGACACACATCCATCACAGGTGTCACGAGTGACGTGACCCTGTTAATAAAATGGCCCAGGTGCACGTGCTCGAGGCCAGTTCCAGTTATAGCAATCATTGCGTCTGTGTCATTATTTACTAAGCATGTGGGCCTAGGGCCCACAACTTTACACACCCCTCCCGCTCTGTAAGGTGCGTCTCCTGTGATATGGCAATGTGTGCTCTAAGTCCTGCCAAATAAGAATGGATGTGATGGCACTTGGCAGTTTGTCCTATCCCCCTAATATTCCACTTAATTAAATTGTAGGAGGTGTGGGGTGTCACGCTGTGGCAATGATGTGGTGTTCACCCTGCATTCTGACCCGAGTCCGGAGTGATACTAAGAAAGGCACTCTGGGCACCGCTGCGTCTCTCAGTATGCATGTCAACATGATACCTTCTGTGAGCAGTACTGAAGAAGGAACTAACATTCTCAGCAACAACTCTCCTCCCAGAAACCTTGTTCATTGTTTAAAAACAACTAGAAATAAATCATTCTGAAATAAATCATCAATATATTTAAGGGGGAAAAAGAATATATTCAAGCAAGGTGATTTGTCATGTTGCCAAGAAATTAATACTTTAACAACCTTGACATTTTTGTACTTACATTTAAAATATACTCCAAATTAAATAAACATATATTATTCAAAGGTCCATACCTAAAAAAAAATACCTAAAAAAAGAAAATACATGAAGATTATAACACAGTCTTGTGCTCTCTTGGATTGGTTAATCTAACATCCTTCAGTTGGGTGTTCTTGAGACAGTTATCACAAAACTGCAGAAGATCCGGTCAGGTTCAAGGCCCTCTGCCTGATGCACAAGATCTATTGTGGTTGTGACTGATTGCTCAACATGAGTGATTTTTCCTTTACAATACTTTGAAACACTTATGTTCAAGTTCTTTCTTGCTTTTACTGATTCCCCATTTTAAATGCTCTGAAGCAGGAAGGCAATCTTAACTGTTCCTGGGTCCAAAATTGTAGAATGAACTTCCCATCAAAACTAGGACAATCATGTTGCATTCAGACAAGTGCATAAGGCCATCTTATTCTGCTAAAGTGGCCCTCCGGTCAATTTATCCTGCTGCCCCAGTTTTATTGAGTTCCTCGTAAACATGCCCTAGTGCCAAGAGGCTTATAGAGGTGAAAATCGCACTTTACAAGAAGTAAATCAAATCAATATCCTTAAAATGTACCTGGAACAGCATCTTCACGATAAGTAGTTGGTTCTAATGATCTACCGACTGCAGATATTTTGGGCAAGGAAATCGAATCAAATGTTTTCCAACACACAGTACACCCAGGCAAACTGGATGAACACAGACAAGGTTAGAAATGCCCTCGATGACTACATTAATATTATCAATCAATAATGCATTGATCCCTGAGGAAAATGCAGTTGAATGAACAGCAGGAGGACCACAATATGGTTTGGTGTTGTTGGTGGCTGTACATGGGTTGTTGGTGGAAATGAGGCTGGGCTTAACAGAGATAATTGAGAGAATATTTGAAAGCCAAGAAATACTTGTTGCAGGAATTGGTTGGGTATGCACTACTATATGTGTTCTGCAGACGAGGTGTCATCTTGTATGAACTGTTTGGTAATGGACATAACAAGTACCATAAAGTCCCTTTGTGGATCACTGTTGAGGGTGTATCATTTAGAGGCTGGGTGAGACCTCGGGGTTAATGTGGTTTATGTGATTTATGTAGAAGAATTTTAACTGGGGAAGGAGCTAATTAGGAGCCCTTCCTAATGTAGAGATTCTTTGGTTGATTTATGTATTTATATTTCTGGAGGGTGATGTTAATGGATGGGGTGACTAGAGAACAGTGGAGATCAAGCTTGTTTAGGGATGTGTGCCACTCATTTCATTTTAGCTTTATTATGTTTTTGGTGTTTTCTTTCCATTTGCGCGCATGTGTGTGTCTGTGTGTTTGTGTTATCTCACTTTCTTTCTTTACAGCTGGGTATGTATCTGGACACAAGATCACAATGTTTTAACCATTGTACAATCAGGGCTGTGAATGTTGAGCCATCCCAAATATAAATAGATTTGGCCTATTCACAAAACAGTCCTGGAAAAGTACAGGCAGAGATTTAGGCTTCCATTTCAGTGTAACTTTATGGGGGATATTCCCAAGAACGCGTGTTAACTATCGCCAAAATCGCTTAACGCAACTTCTCACATCGCAGTCCATCGCGGGAAAATAACACCGTGTTAACGCAGCATTCACAACCCGGCGGCACCATGCGATAGCCTCACGATAACGCGACAAATGCCCGCGTTAAAATCACTGCGACGCAGAAAAAATGCGAAACCCCAACGCGAAAAAAGTTGCGACGTCCCAAATCGCGAAACAACACCAGCAATAACCAGCGACAGGCCTGCGATTCTGACGCGACATGCGGGAAAATGCACCATAAAAGCAGAGAAAAAAAACCTAAAAAAAATGTAACTGCATACCACCATGGACGCCCCCGGACCGAGTGCAGAGGACAACGCGAACCCCACAAGCCCCACAGATGACCAGCCAGGAACCCCGGGGCCAGGGAAGGGCAAGGAGAAGAGGAAGAGAAAGAGTGAGACGGGGTTCAGTCCGCAGGAAAACCAGATCAACGTCACGGAGGAGACAGAACACAACCAACAACTGTACGTCACCTCCACTGTGTCATCGGCAACACAAACGGAAACATGGCAGTACATCGTGAACAACGTGAATGCAGTCGGAGTGTCGAGGAGGACAATAGAAGAGGTCAAGAGGCGCTGGAATGATGTGAAGGGCAAAACCAAGAAGAAACACTATGCCAACTTGAAAGCAGCAACGCAGATTGGAGGTGGGAGACCAGCGGCACACCAGGAGCTAGATGACAGTGAGAAATGGTGGCCACAGTCATCAGTCGGGATACGGTGCCAGGAGTTGGGGATCGGGACACTGCTCAACATGACCTGACACAACATCAACAGGGTTAGTACTGGGGGGACGGGGGGAGATGGGCACAATGGCACACATGCACAATTAAGTACAGCACACTGCACACCCACAACTGACTCTGGAGCATGTCCCTGATCCCCGTACCACACAGCAGCACACATACAGATACTCAGGGAATGTGTGTCGCATTGAATTTATTTGCACATGCTGTGCCTATGGTCATTTTGCACTGTCTCATGATTGCCAAGCACTGACACAATGTGACGTCCTCATGTGAAGAAATTGTCAATGATGTTGTTCCTACGGGCTATTCCTGCTGCAGCTGCAGTGGGGTGTGGTCCACCTGCCTCATCTTCCTCATCATCGTCCGGTGCATCTGGCACACATAACCATGGGGCATTGGTGCGTACACATATGTTGTGCAACACACAACATGCAACGATCATCTTGCCCACGATGACTGGGCTGTACAGGAGCCTCCCACCTGTGATGTCCAGGCACCTGAAACGTGACTTCAACACGCCAAATGTGCGTTCCACGCTACCCCTGGGGCGTTTGTGGGCCGCATTGTACTGCCTCTGGGCCTGTGTGTTCGGGGCTCGGAGGGGTGTCATCATCCAAGGGCAGAGTGCATATCCCTGATCACCTGTGACAGTGCAGAGAGACATGAGTCAATAGTTGGTTCTGCATGATGTGTAGGCAGGCTCACTAGTTCATTGGCATGTGATATGTGTGTCATAGTGATTCCGGTTTGACATGTACTGCTAGAAGCAAATGAGCGCCATCAATGTGCATTACGTAGCCTCACTGCTGCTCCTCCCTCCCCCGAGCCTATTTCCTCGTGTGCGCTGCGCGCTTGCATCACCTGCACTCCTACGGCACACCATTGTCATGCCTGTCTGCGCATGTCCACAAGCCTGACAACGACACTATGATGTTGTGCATTGAAGGTGGTCGGACACGTGTGTGTAGGCCTATGGCAAGGATAGGGCGGACACAGATGTGGAGTACATGGCTGGCCGAAGTCGCGATGCGGTTGAAGCAAGACCTTTGGCTCATGCTGCGGTAATAGCGATACACACACAACAGTTGGCATGTATGATCCCGGACCCCGAGCGGGCTTGCGCTCATTCATTAATCCCTTCGTCCGAGCCCGCACTCGGGGGCATGTTACATTGCAAATTTGTCCATTGCGGGACGGGTGGTGCCGACACCACAACAAAGACACACGCATCAGGTACCAAATTGACATGCCCAACGCTTAACCACGCCCAGAGCCCCGGGGTGATCCTCCACACCCCTACGCTGGACTGCCGTACGCCAGCCCACTGTGGCAACGCCTACAGGGGGTACAACACAGCTACATGTCCCAGGTCTACTCCACTGCCTGAGGTGACATGGTTGCGTCCGATGTGCACAGCACAATGCAATGTGGTCGGGCCCGGGGCCCTCATGCACACACAATGACCACACGGACACACTTAGATAGTTTGTGGAACTGGCTACGGGCACGTGCGCCCGGTCCCTTTATTGCCAGGGTCACATGTCCAGTGACGCCTGTGCTGGATGGGTGTGGGGTGAGTGTAAGCCAGCCCTCAGGGAGTTGTTGGTGCTGGCAAAAACTACAACAGTGATCAGACAATCAGAAGTTCAAAGTTCAAACAGCAAGGGTCCACGACTTGAGCTGCACAGAGTTAGTGGCCACGGATGCACTGCGGCCGGCACAGGCACACCGCCACGGGACGGTGACTACCGGTGAACTGAGGTAGGGCCACGAGAGCTGAGCGGGTTCTCGTCGATGTCCTGTAGTGTAGTTCCTATTTCCCTAATAGGCTCTGCGCATTGGAATAATATAACCTATAGGCTTGACATAGGACTAAGGTCGGTATGTCCCTATCGAGTATTTTAAACTTAATTACTTGTGCCAGCTAGCTCAGAGGCCACTAGAAACTCCTTGAGAACAAGAAGGGAGTAGTTTCTGGCAACCGAAAAACATGACAACTTTGTTTCCCTTTAGAATCGCAACACGTCTCAGAATCGTGGAAACAATAGATAACAGTTTTACTCAGTCAATCGTGCATGCTTAGTTTCTACAGAGTTACACAGAAAGGAAAGACGGGCGTTTCAATAAAAGGGTTTTATTGAACAGTCTTGTTTCTCGTGTAAGAGATATGTGCTGTTATGATCACAAGACAGTATGCAAGATAAATAATGTACAGCGTGAGCAGTAGAAATAAATAATACTGCGCTAGCATTATCTTTTAGCATATATTCACGTACATAAATAACATGAGCTAAAAATGCGAGTACTCATACGATGCGTCTCTAAGCTAGTTCTACCCCAATGTACCTAACCTAGTCTAGGTGTAGGGAAAGGTAGAAGTAGGTGGAGTATTCTCTAGTATGGTATACTAAGAGTATGTTAAGTATAGTACGCCAAGTATGCCAAGAGTCCCTCTAGGTTCTAGTCAGCTCCATACCTTGAGAATGAGAGAGGTGGGAATCTCTTGCCGGATCTGGAACTCTAACACCCTGCGAAGGGAGTCAGAACACTGGAAGCTGGATTCGTCTGCATGCAGGAATGACAGCGTCTTCTCAGTGCATCAGGCCGGGATACGGGCTCCTCTGAAGTCGAGGTCTCCTCTAACTTGCTTGGGCAAGGGAAGGTATATTTATACCTGGTAGGTACTTTGGAATGTTAGCATTGACGTGAAGTCAGACAGAGGAAGACGTCAGGAATGAACCCTTAAGGTACAATGGTTCATACATAATAGATGAGTTCTTGGAGAAATCAATAGTCCTGTGCTAGGGGAACTCCCGAAGCTTAAGGGTCTGGTTTCTAAGAACTCGTTGTGACGTTAGGGTGGACGGATGTCGGTGACCATGCCTGTATTTGGAGTGCACGGTTAATGCCTAAATAAGGACAGGGATTCTATGCCTATATAAGGGCAATGCGAATTGTGCCTATATAAAGACATGATTCAGGAAAACCTATATACGGACACCTAAAGCGGAATACAACACCCACTCCACTTTCGAATGAACGATAATACTAAATGCTAAACATTTAAATGCTAAACATAAAATTGAGTACCACATGTTGCTAAAAATATTTCTAAAAGCATTTTAAAAGAAGCTCAAAACTGTTGAAATGCAATAGGTACTGTACATTTAAAGCATCGGTTTCATTCTAAGCATATAATGGAAGTAAAATGCAACGTGAATGAAACAGAAATATATACATATGACGAAATGGTCGATAAGTTCTTAAAATCAAAGCCATTGCATATCATGGATTTAAATGAAATGTTAGACAAGTAAGGTGACAATGTGTCCCTGGAAGTATTCAAAGAAGTCCGTTTTATAAGACTAGTTCTACTGTAAGCAGATTGTACATTTGCCATGTCATTTCTATCGAGAATTTTTTTTTTCAAAAGAAAAAGTTCAATTTCTGGGAATAGTTCCAAGTTTTGAAAATATGAAGGCCAAATTTCATTGTTGCCCTGGTACACTGTGAGCCGAATCAAAATCAGTGTATGGGTCTGGCGTAAACATTAGATCATCTATTTCCGTAGCCAAAATATCGTCCACCGAAGTTGGTGACATTTGGAACACCTCGTTCAGAAGGTTAATTGCACAGAGATGAGAAACATCGCCTTCAGCAGAAGAAGCAATGTTCGCGTCCGTTGTTACCTGTGTGCCTGTTGATCCATCTCGTACCTCAGCAGCAGCCGGAAGCGTCTGTGAGATCTCAATGAATGCCGTCATCAGGATTTGTAGCCTCTGGGGACAACACACAGCATGGGCCGTTATCGGGTCCAGCAGAGTATCGATATCCGTTGGCATGACTGATGGGAGTGTTAGACAGGTGTCTAGCACGCATTCTTCACCGCAAAACAGGCAGCGTAGAACAGGTAAGATGCAATCTTGCCAGATTGGTCTGAATGACAGGAACCACGTTGTATTAAGTTCCCGTAGACGAGGCATGCCCAAAAGCTGTACTATTCGCTCACGGCATTTCCGTTCAAGGAGGGCTTTCTCCACATCGCTCGGAGTAATGTTGGCAAATAAGCTTGCCATAGCGTAGTAGGAGGAATAGAAACAGAATTCTTGCAACAAGTGCTAGAATTAACGGCACACCACCAAACTCCGAATGTGCGAAGTTTGGGATGATTCCGAGGACAGCCTGGAAAGGTGCTAATAGTCCAGAACAGATGGTCTTAAATACATGTACAATTCCGCTTGTATCAGACATGTTAAAGATACGTCCTATCATTTCTACGAAATGTATAGGGCAGTTTGTACGAATTAAAGCCTGTATCTCAGCCGAAGTCCTTGCAACTTGTAGATCATAGGTTTCTTTGGCCGAGGTCAAAGGCACTGGTTGTTGTATAAGCATGGCTTTCATTCTGCTTAAAGTATCAAATCGTATAAAAGAGACATTCAACGAAGGCCATAGAGGCGACTCCCTGACTGTGTCTATTGGGGCAAACAATACTTGCATACAGCAAGTGACCCTGGAGTTGACCGTTACTAGATATGGGATGCCTGGCAATATGCCACAGCAACTCTGATCATTCAACATGAGGTAACTCCCACTAGAAAGTTGGCCAAACGTTGGATTAATCACAGCAGCTGGTGTACCTTGCTGGTGGCATGACAAATTTGCCACAGAACCATTACAAGCCCCGTGTAAAGATATGTCCTGACAAATTAGTGAACCGCTTAGTGCACTTTCACAGTGTGTACCGCTCAGAAACACTTCACAATCCCCACTCCAACATCTATATGTGCAAGGTAAATTCCAGGATGTCTTAATGTATTCTTTACCCAACCTTTCATATTTGCCTGCTTGCATCTGTTTAAGGCAATACTGAAACTGGAAAGTAGTCACAGGTAGACTAATTTTGCCATGAATAAGTCATTCTGTAGCTGGTTTTTCTGCCACTGTGAATGGTAATTTTTCAAGTTTTTCAATGCTCAGTACTGTATACTTTGCTCCCCTTTGTGCCAGTTTGATCTGTTTATCAGTTAGATTGTATTCTGCAAACAGAGCCGTCATGTTGATAAAACGCCAAGGCACATAGCCCGAACGCAAAGATTGCAGCGTCCAGCTTAATAACATAATAGAACGCAACTGAGATTGGCCTTGCTGTAACATGGCTAAATCTTGTTCCAGTATGTCGATAGCAGAGGATACAATACTGTCCAATGAATAAATTCTGGAGGACAAAGTTGTTAACCCATTGTCGACCACAGAGAGAGTTTTCTCTAAATTAATACGATCAAGTTCACGTATTCGTTCTGCAGCCTCCATCTGTGACACCTTCCATGCTTCATTATAAGCAGCATAGATGCCGGCATATATGAAACGTTTTTGACGTGGTTTTCTTGCTCCAAGCAAGAATTCCCTAAGGTCTGCGTCTTCTTTAAGTAAAGATAAGTGTTGTTTCACATCCTTAAGTGTAGATTTTTGCAACCAATCGAGGCATAATTTCCCTACACTGTATGTTGTTACTACCCCCGGATGTTGTCTTTGGACGTATCGTGGGTCTGACCTATGAATAGTAAACCCCTGTGTTTTATTCAGGAACCTCTCTTGACAGTTGCTTGTGTCTGTGGGCCTGATCAACCATTTTCTCCAATCAGGATTTGTTCTGTTGAGTTGTAGTATTGTGTCAACTGTAACCGCTGCCTGTGTATTGTTACCACTTGCAGGTGTTGGTACAGAAGGTGCTTTCATGTCTTTGATCTTGGCTAACCCAAGGCAAGACGTTTGTTGGACCGTGTCATTCAAAAACATTATTTGCTGAGGGACGATACAGGCTCTAAACAAAGCTTCTATCCCCTGCACTTGCCAATCTTTAGTACCCCAGACAGATTTTGTGTCTATTGTCTCCTTCCACAAGTCAAAACCATGTCTAGACAGTTGGGCAATAAATGCTGCAGAGTAAATCTGTTTTGTATTAGTTAACATAATTTTCAGTCCTGTTTTGTTTACATTTTTATAGTAAAATGTTTCTGGATCAGATGTATTGTATCCTGAAAAATATGGAAACTTTTTAGCAAATGTTTTTGAACTACCTTTCGGTGGTGTAGGACAATGCTCCCATTGGTTAAACATAAACACATTTCTAGGTGTTGCAGATTTATGCAAAAAATGATGACCATAGTGGTTATAGCAATACAGCTGTTCATATTCTGAAGAACCCTCTAAATATTCATTATTAGAAAATGCAGCAGACTTTTCTAGGTCAAACATCATGTTATTTACAGTTTCAAAGTCCCAATCATCAGAATAGGTACTGGATAAAACAAAATCACTTAGTGAAATCTTAAATAAATGTGGAATGTTCAAATGTTCCGTAGGGCCGAAAATATCGAAATCAGTTTTGTCCCACACTATACCATCCTGTATAGGAGCGGCTGTGATGTTTACTGCAGACAAGTCTCTTGTTTCACGATGGGATGATTTGTGAGGTTTCAAAAGTAAGTTCACTTCTTTTCTTTCAGTGTTCACATGGATATATCTGCCATTTATAAGCACGCTCATAGTCATAACCAAAGCTAGCCAAAGCAGGAAGAAAAATATTCCAGAAATAACCCATAGTTCAATCCATGGTGAAACCAGATAAGTCTTTCTCAAAAAATGAAAAAAATCTTGTATTTGCTGTTTAAAAGTTTGTGATGATGGCGACGTCTCGGGCTCTCTCAGATCCTCAGAAAATGTCTCAAAGTTAATGAAATAGCCAGAAGCAGTTCTGTCAATTGTTGGAATTGCATCAGGATTTGTAGAAATCGCTGGAACCAGTTGATCACTTGTCACATTGGTGTAGACAGGTGTATTTGGACAAACTGTTACTTGAGTTTCAAGAGGGATGAGTTCCATAGCATTGTTGCTCAGTCCTTCATCTGTTACTGCTGAATTCTCGATGGTTATCAGTCTTTCAGTCTGAACCTCTTGGATAGTAGCGAGAGGAGTGTGTCTGCTACTAGGTCGGAGTCCACGAGGCCTACTATTTAGTATTGGCCACATACTGTGGTTTGATGAGGTCGATGGATACAAATCTTTTCTCCTTTTTTCCAGCAAGGGGCGGCAGAAGTACTGTTCTTGTTCCGTGGACGGCTAGGACAGGTACTGGTTGTCTGTAAGAAGGTCCAAATTCCTTCTTGTCCGCAATTTTCTCTCTGACTAGATCCCCAACTTTTGGAATCCAGACAGGCCTTGCTGGGACCGCCGGTTTTTCCCCAGTGGTGGTTGGCTGCAGGAATACGTTGCTTTGTTTCAATCTTAGTTCATTTAGATCCTGTAAAACAGCCAAACGATCTTTGATATCAAAGGGTTTATTTTCCACCACTGTGCCTCTACATTCTAGATCTGGCACCCACATTCTTGTCCCAAATAGGACCTCATATGGAGTGAACCCCCCTAGAGAACTTCTTGGCAAATTATTTAATGAGCATTGGACCCCATAAAGATGTTTGACCCACCCATCACCCGAACCTAATACCCTAGCTGTTATAGACTGCTTTATGTCCCGGTTTTTCCTTTCCACAACAGAATTTCCCTCAGGATGAAACGGAGAGGAGTACCGCAATGCAACGCCCAGACTGGCCATGGCTTCTTTGTAAACTCGAGAGCTAAACGCAGGGCCCTGGTCAGAATGTAGCGTGCCTATTGCGTATGTGCCGATAAAGACTCGCAAATCTTTTATAACAGTTCAAGCATCAGCCGAGCGCTGAGGCCATATCCATAGGAACCTTGACTTAGTATTTGTGGGATTGCAGTTGTCCACAAGGACGCCTGTGCATAGATAGTTTAATGCTGTCTAACAATGGTGTCTGTCCCTGGCAGGCTACTTCGTAGCATGGTATCTGGTGGCGTTCTGCATCACGCTGTACCTTACAGTCTATGCAGTCATTGATAAAGATGTGAATATGTGTATTCATTCCAGGCCACCAGTACATCTCTTTTAATGTTAATATTGTTTTAGAGATCCCTTGATGTGACAGACCCTCCCCCAAATGTGCTTCATAAATCAAATCTGCTCTACGTTCCATGTTTGGAATTACCCTATCCCCCACTCCAGGAATTCGAGCAAAAGGAACGTTGTTCGCATCAATTACATAAGAGTACTTGAGTGGAAACTTTTTTGGTAACGCTGCACCACTGCCTTTGCTCGTAGCATTGACAGCCAACATTATCTCACTGTCGAATCTCGTTTTTGAATGAGTGATCGCAGCTACGGAAGCCGTCTGAACAGCCCCCTTTGCGGCTTCGTCAGCCAATGAATTGCCTGCAACGTGAACGCCATCACGTTGATGACTCAGCGTGTGTATCACGTGAGCCTTTGGTAGTTCGCTTTTTAACTGAACTACTTGTTCCCAAAGCGTTTTATGCTTTATTGTGCCACCTTTGCATCTTTGAACCCATTTTCAAGCCAAGTTTGTATATATTCATTATACGACTGCACACAGTAGAAAGAATCGCACACTATTAGTGTGGGGAATTCGCGATCTGTACTTTCAAGTGCCAGTTTGAATGCTTGCAGTTCAGCTCGCTGAGCTGTGCAATCTTCTAGAGATTGGGTTTTTGTGACCATAGGTCTGAAGTTGCCATCGAGCATGCGACCTTTAACGATTGCGCACGCTGCACTGTAAGCTTGCTTACTCCCTGTAGCGGGTTGTGCGGATCCGTCAGTGTAAATTATGAATTCGTACTGATCGAGAGGCAGAATCTCAGTGGGCAGAGGACATTCATGTTCATATTGCAGGAACGCTTGTGTTTTTAAATCAGGATCAAAAACATATTCAACATCTGTTGCAGCAAAAGAATTAACCCATTGTATCCATCTAGGATGTAATGATTTAGCATTTGGAATGCTCGCTTTAGTTACCGCCTCTAAAGCCGGTACTGGGGTTACGACAATAATGCGTTTCCCTTGGGCTAGAGCTCTTTCTTTTGCTACAGCGGTTTGAACTGCTGTCAGTATTTTTTCTGTTGAAGTGAAGCGCATTTCTGCTTGTGTATACAAATGTAATTTGTATGCAATTGGTACTTTTTCACCCTCATTAAATGTTAAGTAGGTGAATCCGCATTGACCCGAAATTATTCGGATCACTAAATTGCGTTGACTTACGCGTGTTTGTAAGTGATTTGTTGCTAACATGTTAGCTTGGAGTGAACGCAAGATTTCTGTGTGTTCCTGTGTCCAATTTTTGATTGAAAAATCAGGTTTGATTAATGCGTAGAGAGGTTTAACCCTTTCTGCGTAATTTAGAATGTAAGTTCTTCCAAAATTTAGGAAACCCAGGATGGATTGTAAATTTTTCAGCGTCTTTGGAGGTTGGAGCAGCGCACACCTTTCTAAAAAGTTGGCTGCCAAGCTCTTGTCTTCACTTGAAAGCTCATATCCTAGAAAAAGGACATTGAGATGGGCAATTCTGGACTTTTTGAAGTTGAATTTGTAGCCCTCAGAGACGAAGCCCAATATAATGGTGCTCACCCTGTTCAAGTGTCTATCTAGGTCATCGTCTGTCAGATAGATGTCATCGACATATGACAATGCCTCATTATCATAAATTTGTAGTAACTCCGTTACCCTCGCTGAGAATAACCCTGGGCTGTTCTTGAACCCTTGTGGGAGTCGACAAAATTGACGCTGGGTCCCCATTATTGAGAAAGCTGTCAAGTACCTGCTTCCAGGTGCTATGTTTTGACAAAAGAAACCATTTGAGATATCCAATGTAGTTTTATATTTTTTACGCACAATGTTATTCATTAATGCTGTACTATGTGCATTTTGCACTGCAAATGTTTTAGAACAAGTGTTTAAGTGTCTGTAATCTAAAACTAGACGATATGTATTGTCTGGTTTGGAGACAGGAAACAAAGGATTGTTAATTGAAGAGGTGCATGTTTCAATCACTCCTTGGTATTCAAGTTGATCTAAGATCTCCCTGACCTGTTTTTTAGCTTCTTGCTTTATTGGGTACTGCCTCTGTGCAGTAGGTTCATTTTTTAGATGTATTTTATGGTGAGGCGAGTCCTCATCCCATCCTACATGATTTTTGTATAATGCTGGGGCCTGGGCAACTGCCCATTTCCTGGCATAAGTATAATTTAGATGAATTGGAATATGGTTGGAGAAGGCAGGCATAATAATGTCCTCGCCATGTGGGCACTCCCTGACAAATTGTGGTGGCCAGTCTCTTTTTCTGCTTGAAGTATGTCATAGCCCCTTGAAAGTTTTTCCCAAAAGAGTGCTTTCACCTGTCTAGGTATGTCTCCCTCCATCCGGAGTGTTATTTCATATAACTTTTGTGGAGTACTAACCCTGGTGTCTACAGTCTCAACTGTAATGTACTCATTCAAGTCCACTATCTCCAGAAGTTCCTTCAGGTTCTGGCGAACTATTGTGACTTCTGCCGCACTGTCCAGCATTGTCTGAGCCCATTCTCCGTTCTTGAGTTGTGTTCTCAGTATCCTCGGCATGTCTGACCTTCAGACCTGCTACCTTCTTTTTTGAGAATTGAGGTTTAGACTTATTTTTCGGAACGTGTTTGTCGTCTTTCCATTTCACGCGTTCTTCTCTATGTTCTGACCATCCTCTTATTTCTGATGTCTGTGACGATATCTGAAAGGTACGAGAGGAACGTGTATCGGTATCTTGATACCTGTCATGTTTTTTCAAATTATCCCTATTCCTGAGGTTATACCTCCTTTCAGAGGGCTCCTTTTGAAGATACCTACCTCGGGATTGAGAACGTTTCTCGTTTGAATTATGTTTATTAGTTTCCCACTTCTTTTTACAAGATGTAGGAGTTTGTTTAATAGAGTCCTTCTCAGGACTTTCAGATAGTTTTGGCTTCAATGGTCTTCCACCCAAACTATCTCTGCCTAATTCTGCATAAGATTGTTCTATTATTCTGGGTAGTTCTGTTTGATGTTCTGTAACATCGAATTCCCTTAATCGTTGGCGGATCGCGACTGCTGCTGCCTCCCCTTTAATATTAGATAATATTATTGTAGAGACCTGGTCGAAATTTTTCAGTAATTTCATACCTAAATTCAGAGCAGGCTCTGCCCCGTATTCATTTTGAATTTGTTTCAGGACATCAGGTATTACCGCAATTGATGGAACACCATGTGTTTTAGTATAGATGGCAGCAAAGACTGAGCCCCAAGTGGTGCAGTCTTCCAGTTGTGGTGTGATCCCCATTGGTAAACAGATTGTTAGGATTCTGTGTTTCTCATAAGGGCTAGTATTTGGAAATACTGCTTCTATTTGAGTAATTTTTTGAGCTATCCAGAATGGAATTTGCTCACGTTTTGTGGGCATTTTACCCATGACTGCATATAGAGTCTGTGGTGTAATTTTTAGTGCATTCCCTGTTGAGGGGTTTGATTTGGAAGTGTTAATGGTGGTTGGACTGTGAAAGTCCGCATGACATATTGGACTAATTGTCTGTAAATTTTTATCAACTCTGTAAGTTGAGTAAGTAGTTCCTCGTCTGACATTATTTCGAGGTCAGGATGAGGAGTGTAGCCGGCTAGAATCGGCCATGTTGCTCCTGGTCTACCTAGTGGACCGAGCCTGGTAATGTTTTTGTGATGTTTTAGGGCGCTTTAAACCAGAGCTGATGCTCCTGGTATGTTAGTGGAATTTCAATATCCTCGAAAGGAATATATTCCTCTGGTGGTTCATCTTCTTTGTGGAAGTGAAACAGTCTTGTTACTGAATTTGATTGAGGAAATATTACCCATGAATAGAATACCTCTGTCTGAAAGGATTCGTGTGCCTCTATCACGAAAACTGCTCTACCGCCTCTTGGTGGTAGGCCATGTTTTATAAGTTTTAGAGTGATGGCTCTTCTTAAGTTTGGAGCGATGTCCTCCTCGGGTTCATTTAAACCTGTAAAGTTAAAAACTGTTACGACTGGGTCAGCCGTAGCTCCACCGGTGTCGGTGGCATTGTCCCGGTTGGACATTTGTTTTTTGAAAAATGTAGAACAAGTTTCAAGGAAACAAAAAGATAAGGTGCACAATATTTTGGAACACTGTATCTTTCAACGTTGAGCAAACCAAACAACTAATATATAGGGTGCTTCCCTATTTAGCTTTGGCGGATATTTTAACCCTACCCACTCCAGACGTCTTATGGAGTATGTGAGTAGGGGTCTCTGAGAAAAGCACGACTGAGTTACTCAGTATCTAGCATTAAATTACTGCCTTACCAAACGTTGGGGCGCCATGAAGTGTAGTTCCTATTTCCCTAATAGGCTCTGCGCATTGAAATAATATAACCTATAGGCTTGACATAGGACTTAGGTCGGTATGTCCCTATCGAGTATATTAAACTTAATTACTTGTGCCAGCTAGCTCAGAGGCCACTAGAAACTCCTTGAGAACAAGAAGGGAGTAGTTTCTGGCAACCGAAAAACATGATAACTTTGTTTCCCTTTAGAACCGGAACACGTCTCAGAATCGTGGAAACAATAGATAACAGTTTCACTCAGTCAATCGTGCATGCTTAGTTTCTACAGAGTTACACAGAAAGGAAAGACGGGCGTTTCAATAAAAAGGGTTTTATTGAACAGTCTTGTTTCTCGTGTAAGAGACATGTGCTGTTATGATCACAAGACAGTATGCAAGATAAATAATGTACAGCGTGAGCAGTAGAAATAAATAATACTGCGCTAGCATTATCTTTTAGCATATATTCACGTACATAAATAACATGAGCAAAAAATGCGAGTACTCATACGATGCGTCTCTAAGCTAGTTCTGCCCCAATGTACCTAAACTAGTCTAGGTGTAGGGAAAGGTAGAAGTAGGTGGAGTATTCTCTAGTATGGTATACTAAGAGTATGTTAAGTATAGTACGCCAAGTATGCCAAGAGTCCCTCTAGGTTCTAGTCAGCTCCATACCTTGAGAATGAGAGAGGTGGGAATCTCTTGCCAGATCTGGAACTCTAACACCCCGCGAAGGGAGTCAGAACACTGGAAGCTGGATTCGTCTGCGTGCAGGAATGACAGCGTCTTCTCAGTGCGTCAGGCCGGGATATGGGCTCCTCTGAAGTCGAGGTCTCCTCTAACTTGCTTGGGCAAGGGAAGGTATATTTATACCTGGTAGGTGTTTTGGAATGTTAGCATTGACGTGAAGTCGGATAGAGGAAGACGTCAGGAATGAACCCTTAAGGTATAATGGTTCATACATAATAGATGAGTTCTTGGAGAAATCAATAGTCCTGTGCTAGGGGAACTCCCGAAGCTTAAGGGTCTGGTTTCTAAGAACTCATTGTGACGTTAGGGTGGACGGAGGTCGGTGACCATGCCTGTATTTGGAGTGCACGGTTAATGCCTAAATAAGGACAGGGATTCTATGCCTATATAAGGGCAATGCGAATTGTGCCTATATAAGGACATGATTCAGGAAAACCTATATACGGACACCTAAAGCGGAATACAACAGTCCAAGGTGATTGTCGCAGAGGGTTTTGGGGGACAGTGGAAGGTGTTCTTCCAGGGCATGATACAGAGGGCAGTACCAAGCAGACACATGCAATATGGAGGAGATGAATGCTACAGACTCATGTTTAACACCAAGTCATTACCAGCCACATGATGATGAAGACAACCCCCAGGCCATTGACTGAGACGCCACCAAAGTTCAACCAGAGGGTGTCCATGAATTTCGGGGCACAGAGTTAGTGGCACCAGAGCTGAAAGGGGATGCAGTCTGCAATGAGGCCTGTACAATGGTATAAACTCTGCCAGAAATAGATCAAGGCTCAGTTCCAAATGTGTAATCTACTTGACCGTAGTGTGGGCAGGAGGCAGCGGTCAGCAGGGTCCCCCAGCCACGTGTCCTTGGCTTGCGATGCACAGAGTCAGTGACACCAGGGCAGTTGTTGGTGGGGTTCGGTCACCTCCGTAACGAGGATCCTGTTCGTCATCCGGACTGAATCGCGTCTTCCTCTTACTCCTCTCCTAGCGTGCAATGATACGGACTCTGCCATTGTAAAATCAAGACTCAGTTCCAAATGTGTGACCTACTTGACCGCAGTGTAGGCCTGAAGCAGCGGTCAGCGCGGGGCAACGGCTGTTCAGGTAGCTCCTCCTGGTACTCTCACACACAACGTTGGAATGCCATGTGGCGATGATTTGTGGCTGACGGAGGTAGTGGCACCAGAGCTGTGCGTGTGTGCAGCCTGCGACGATGCCGTGTCCTGCCTGGTACGGATTGTATTGGATTTGTGCGAGGCCTGCTGGACCGCAGGGTAGGCAGTACACAGGTGAACCCCGCGGTGCTGGGCTGCTGTGTAGGCCGATAGCAGTAGTCAGCATGGGCCCACAGACACGTGTCGTTGGAATGCTATGCACAGAGTCGGTGGCACCACATCGTAGGGAGTACGGTGATATAAACCCTGCAATAAACGTATGTACTCTGCCATTGTATGATCAAGACTCAGTTCCAAATTTGTGACCTGCTGGACCGCAGTGTAGGCCGGAGGCAGCGGTGGAGTACGTCAATGAGAAAGGAGTAATGGGGGGCCTGTGTCGCGGAGGCCGTGATGGTCTGAGGAGGCTGCCATGGTAGCGGGCCTCGGGCATGGAGCTTGCACCGGCACGTGGTGGGCCCTCTTTGACACACGCCGGTGTCGGCAGGTGAGCAGTGCGGCCTGGCTGCGCTGGGGCGGGCATGGCGCATTTTGGGACCAGCAGCCTGGGGTGCAGCAGGCACACAGGATCGCAGGCACCGCCACTCACGGCGTCGGTCTCGTGGCGGGGTGAGGGGCGCTGCCCTGGCAGACACGTTGGCCATTCCGGAAGAGAACCACGCCCAGAGTAACGGGCTTTTTATTCACACCCCTACGCTGGCCTGGCGTACGCCGAGCCAGCCCACTACGTGCACGCTTACAGGGGGGGACGTAACAAGCTACATTTCCGCATTGTTCCCCGCTGGCTGCGGTTACATGGTTGCGTCCACTGTCCAGTGCACTCCAGGCACCAGCAGTGTATGTCGACATGGAAGTGTCTGTGGTCTGCATACTGTGGTCTGTCCAGCACATCCACTCCACACTTGGCATTGTGTGCATTCTTATTCATGGGTCACTTGCCTCTTTCGCACATGCCGGGTTCCCATCTCTCCCCACATTCTACTATTGTGTGGCTGAGGTGCCATGCCGTTGATGGCTTGTGTAGATGGCTAGCCCAGGTTGCCACAGTAAGTAGTATTGTCGTGTCTGGAATGTGGGGATGTTGGTTGTCATGTTGTATGTGATTTTGTGACATGTGCATTCCCAGAGTTGTGAGTTGTCTGGATGTGGTGTTGAGGTGTGTGGTGGGTTCCGTTGGTACTTACCGACGAGCAGCACATTCCCATAGGTGGCATCCTGAAAGCGCTGGTTGATGATGGACTGTCGGAAGATGAAGGAATCATGCACACTGCCTGGGTAGTTGGCGGCGACATTGGTGAAGAGTCCCCGGTGGTCCACTATTGCCTGCACATTGATGGAATGCGTGTGTTTCCTGTTGCGGTAATTGTGTGCAGTGGCGGCAGGGGGCACGAGGAGTACATGTGTGCAGTCGATTGCCCCCAAGATATGCGGGAAGCCAGCTATGGCGTAGAAACCTTGCTTGATCTCCAGCTGTTCCTGCGCAGTGTGTGGGAAGTAAAGTTGCTGGGGTACCAAGGTGATGATGGCATCCAGGACAGGTGTGAGGAACTTTGACAGGGCTGGCTGTGAGACTACTCCGACAGTTGTTGGTTGGAAGGTCCCAGAGGCCAACAGGTGCAGCACGGCCAGCAGCTTTGTCTGCGGAGGGATGTTGGTTCTCCGCTGTGTTGGTACCGTCAGCCTGTGGGCAATGATGGTCAGGATGCGTAGGATGGTTGTCCTTTTGAGCCTGTAGTGGGCAATGACTTCCTCTGTCATTAAGACTCCCAGGCTGGTGCGATTTCGGAAGGCCCGGTGTCTTTCTCTGCGCTGCCTCTGTGGTAGTCTGGGTGGGGGGGGGGGGGTGGGGGGTCCTGGCGGTGGTGGCGGTGGGTGTTGTGGCCCTCTTGGCACTCCGAGCTGCATGATCAGTAGCTCCATGGCATCTGTTGTTCTTCTGGTGTGGCTGTGGGCTGGGCTCCCTTTTATGGTGCAGGTTGTCGTCCGACTTAACACCAGGTAGGAGCAGGTGTTAAATCCATACTGCTAACATGCCTTATCGCATGTTTTTGATTCTTGTCGCTGTTCTGGCTGGTCATTGGGAATGTTGCGAAGTGGTGTTTCCACGGGTTTTTGCACGAGAACGCCTACTCTGCATCTCATTAGCGTTAGTTGCCGGTGTCATCCGTGGCAATGTTTTTTGCGGCTGCTATCGCAGGACTATTGGTGATATAGGCTGTTAGCACCAGCTTGTGAATGGTGTGATGAATTTATCACCACTTTGGCTCCGATGAAGTGCCGATAACTCGGTGATAAGTCCTTGAGAATATGCCCCTATGTTTTTTTTCCCAATTGACAAACTTTCCCAGAAGTACGCCTAAAAAGCTGCGCTATGCAAAGATTTCCAGGCAGACATCTTGGAATGTCCTGCTACTTTTTATAAAGTCTCCTGTTCCCTGTGTGCATAGTTCTCCAGAGCAGAGAAGTCCACACAGGGGGGATGAGGCCTTCCGTGCAAAGGCACGTTTTTTTTCTTCACAGGGAAGACATTTTTCTCCATGTGCAATGCCCTTCGCCTACACGCTCACCAAATGCTCAGGTGATCTCTTCTCCTTCCTACTCTGGAAAGGTAATTATACCAGAACTGTACTGTAGTAAATCTCTGACCATTTCCAGAGTGGAAAGAGGATGGAGAGGAGTTTGCGAAAGACCAGTAATGTGAATGTTTGTGGGTGTATCCAAACTTCAGGCAAACCACCCCTGAGATTTACTTGTGCATATTTTTCTGCAGTCCTGCCTGAGAATTCTTAACTTGTAAAACCATTTACTCCTGCCAGGAATCCCTTTTTGAATCACTGTCAGATGCAGAAATAGAAAATTTGGTAGTATACATATGTTTACAACCAAATGTACCTTTGTGAATTGGTTACTGTTGAAAAGGACCATCTTTTGGCAAGTGTACCCACCAGGTTTTTGCCTTGACTGCTTTTGCTTGCTTTAGAACCCTGTGGGTCTCATTTATGAGGTTTTGATGTAGGGCAGCACCGCAAGGAATCTTGCTGCGCTGCCCTATGCCAGAACAAAAGGGCAGGAATGCTCCACATCTCTGTGATACGGTGCATTCCTGTCCTTTTCCCCAGCGCCGGCGCACAATGGGCTGCCATGCGCCAATTGCAAGGGTGCCTGCATTGCGGGGCTGATTGATTTTGCGCAGGAAGGGACACCTTCCTGCACAAAATCAATCAATTCAGGCAATTTCCTCTCTCTATGTGTGCTGCAGAAGGCAGCACATATAGAAAAAGGAAAAAAACGAGGAGAAATGAAAACATTTCTCCTCGCTGTGCCTCCCTAACGCCACCCATCGGGTGGCGTTAGATTTTGATGCATTCCCAGGTTTACGATTTCTCGTTAATCTGAGAATGTGTCAGAGTCCATTGGTGTTGCATGGGAACACCCACAGCAACACCCATGGAACGCCCCTTTCACGCAGTGTTCTGCGTGAAAGGGGCACATAATTACAAGCCCATGAAAAGCCACGTAAAGAGGCTTGGCGTAGCCTTGTAAATATACTGAGGCACATTGCGCTACTGGAACATCAAAATAGTGACGTTCCAGTGCTGCAAGGGGCCTCATAAATGAGGCAATGAGCACTCTACCTTCTTTTAACCAGTTGGAAAGTGCCTGTGCTTCCTCCTTTAACATGATGAAATTGACATTCCCCTTGCTGATATATGTAACTTACCTAAAAGTCCTTAGTATATGGTACAAAAGTGCTCCCAGGGCCTCTAATGTAAATGCCACAAGTGGGCTGAAGCACCCATTGTGTACTGGACTGATACACCCATTGTGCTACCCATTACAATGACAGTGCAAACATGACTGTAGGCCAGCCACCTGTAGCCTGGCTGTGCAAGTTTAAACTGCAAATTCGACCTATCAAAGTAACTCCTTTTGACAGGCCTAACACCCTCCTTTTAAATATTAATTAAGCCACCTATAAGTAATTGCCCATAAGGCAAGAGGCATGGTATTTAAAAGTAGGACATGTAGAAATTTAATGTTAGTAGATCCATTCAATGAAAAAGCCTTAAAAGCTATCTCCACTCTAGCGGGGTTAGTTGTTCCATAAGAAAGCATTGGGATCAAATATTTAATTTTATATTGTTATCTCCAGCTAGGAAACAGCTACAGAGTTCATGTTTGTTTTTCATTTTTGGACTTTTTGAAATATGTATTACAAGTCCAATTCACTAGTGATGTTGGATTTGTAATAAATATTTTGGAAAAGGTACTTATAGAAAGCTACCTTTTCTACCCCTAAAGCCTCCAAAGGCCCATTTGCATGAGGTTCAAGTGCCACCCAGGATTTGAATAGCCCCTTGATGAGGTGTGAACTTGCTCTCAGAGCTGAGACAATGGCCTTGGGTGTGGAAAAATGTTATGTGTCCACGTTGCATTTTGGGACATTTCCTGCCGTGGGCACTAGGCCTACCCACACAAGTAAGGTACAATTTTTATCGGGAGACTTGGGGGAATGCTGGGTGGGTGGAAGTTTATGGCTCCCCACAGATTCCAGAACTTTCCATCACAGAAATGTGAGGAAAATGTGTTTTTTATTTACAAAGTTTGAGGTTTGCAAGGGATTCTGGGTAACAGAACCTGGTGAGCGGCACACAAGTCACCCCATCCTGGATTCCCCTGGTTGTCTAGTTTTAAAAAATTTACAGGTTTGCTTGGTTTCCCTAGGTGCCGGCTGCGCTGGGGCCCAAAATCCACAGCTAGGGACATTGCAAAAAAAAAAAAGTCAATACCTAGTGGGCTTTCCTGGTGCCTAGTGTGCTATTGCCCCCCATCGGCCTCCTGGGGGCAGAAAGACTGTGGCATTTTTTTAGGGGGGTGGGGGCATTGGCATGCCCTTTCTGGGCAGCCCCCTTGGCATGCCAATTCTGGGCAGCTCCCACCCCTGAACTTAAAAAAAAAAAAAATTGTTGCCCAGTAGGAGGGGGCAGATAAGGGGCTATTGCCCCCATCTGCCTCCCAGGGGGTAGAAAGACTGTGGCAATTTTTATGGGGTGGGGGCATTGGCAGGCCCACTCTGGGCAGCCCCCACCCCTGAACTTTGACAAAAACATCCCTTGTGCCTAGTGGGCTTTCTGCCCTCCCGGAGGGGCAGATAAGGGGATATTGCCCCATATGCCTCCCGGGGGTCAGAAAGACTGACAATTTTTTTGGGGTGGGGGCATTGGCAAGCCCACTCTGGTCAGCCCCCAATCCTACATATACAAAAACCTAATACCTGGTGCCTAGTGGGCTTTCTGATCCCCTGGGGGGCAGATCAGGGGCTACTGCCCCCATCTGCCCCCTGGACTGATTATGGCAATGTTTTATTGGGGGAGCAAAGGCCCTTGCCCAAGGGGACGCTCCCCCCACCCTGGTGCCTAGTGGGTGAATCCATGCTTGGGGATCGCCTTCCTGGGGCAATCCCAAAGCAGGGATCCACTAAGGAACGGTACCATTGGAAAGGGGAGATTCTCCACTTTCCAACAATACATCTCCCATGTGATTCGGTGCTCGGGGGCTGAGATAGCCCCACAAGCACTGAAACAGTGAAACTGAAACTAAGTTTCAGTTTCATTTCCAATGTAATGACATCAGCGCGCTATGCGCGTGATCGTCATTACAGTGGGGAAAAAAAAGCCTCAGGAGGTTGGGGAAGCTCTTCCCCACCTCCCGAGGCAAAAATAAAAAAAGGAAATCCCTCTGCTGTCTTCAGCAGAGGGATTTTGTGCTTGTGTGTGCATGACGGAATGGTTCCGTCATGAGCACACGAGCACTGGTGCTCAAGACGGAACCATTTCACCATGAGCACCGAAGGGGTTAACCGAAGCTGAATTCAGAGCTGAATAGTTTGGTTTTGAATAAATAAAGTTTTAAGACCTGATAAACATCCTTAAAAGGGATATACAGACACTATGATATTGATGGCTGCTTTGGTTCTGGTCAGGGAGGACCTGGCCTGGCAGTTCAGACTGAACTTTTCCTATTGGAGCAAGGTCAAGATTGATTTGCATAAGGGTGGCTCCAAACTGAGGTGGGATGGTGGGCAAACGAGCGATGGGTTGGAATGCTACTCCTGAGAGATTGCCAGTGGTTAGCTTTATTGCAAGCATTCCTTCCATCACCTTTTGTGTGTTCGATATATAGAGAGCAACACCATCATGATTGTTGCTTCTACTGCATATTAATACATTCACACAGCTAGACATATGCATTTAATAGAACAATTACAACTCAGCTTAGCTCTGGCTGAACAAAAATTCTCTTTAATCAATATCTAGGCAAAACATACTTTCAATTAATCCATGACATCTATAGTATCACGTTTCTGTGATACCACTTAAAAAGATACATATTAGCTCCACAATCACAATTACAAATCATTGAATAGTTTATTTGCTAAAAAACAAGGTCCCTGTTGCGAGACACAGATCTATTTTATATAGCAGATACCACTTAAATTTCTCATTTGAAATCAAGAAATAATAGACAATTTAAAGAGGTTGACACATGTTTCGGTGGACATCTTTAATTAACAACTCTACCGCGTTGGAAAGTATTCATTTATGATGTAGTGGAAACTCTTTTGTCATAAACGTTAACAGAGGGGTCTAACAAAATAAATTATAAGAATACAGATAGCAACATGATTACAAATGCTTTGTCAAATCATCACATACAATAATCTCATATTAAGACTTAATGACTATTACTGTTTTGAATGAGGATATGGTATCATACATTTTAGACAATCCAATTGTTTCTTTCAGTAACATTTTGCCACTGGATTCAAGCTAGCCTGACTTAGGAGGGGTGTTACCTCGAAACCGGTCCCAGGATGCTTGTTTCCGGTCCAGGGAAGGCATGGCTTGGCAGTTCGGGCTGGACTGTTCCCATGAGGCATAGGGTCAAGACTGATTTGCATATAGCTGTGTCGGAACTGGGGTGGTGAAGTGAGCTAAAGAACGATGATGGATTCAACCCAGATCTGTGACTGAGGGTGAGTGTCTGAAAAGTTTCAGCGCTCCGTCCATCATCTCCTTGTGTTTCCTTTGTTCGCCCTAAGTTGGCAGGGTAAACCCAGACGTGGGTCGCTTGCTCAATTTGCCACTGGATTCAAGCTAGCCTGGCTGATGAGGGGTGTTACCCCAAAACCGGTCCCAGGATGCTTGCTTCCGGTCCAGGGAAGACATGGCTTGGCAGTTTGGGCTGGACTGTTCCCATGAGGCACGGGGTCAAGACTGATTTGCATATAGCTGTGCCAGACCTAGGGTGGCGAAGTGAGCTAAAGAACGATGATGGATTCAACCCAGATCTGTGACTGGGGGTGAGTGTCTGAAAAGTTTCAGCGCTCCGTCCATCATCTCCTTGTGTTTGCTCTATCTTTTTGTAGTCACCATCCTTTCATAGTGTCTCAAATAGGCAATTTTTCCAATACAGTTGATGAATCTCATATTGCTAATCATTTTTGGTTTGATTCCATCCAAAACATTTATCAAGAACAATTATCACAGTACATAAAGTCAAGATACACAAGCTAACTTTGCCATGGCCTTTTTAAAACAATCGATTTATTTGTTTTTATGATACTTCCACAATGTAAGAGAAGATAGTGCCTTTGTATGATCTACATTTCAATCTTTCTTCTACCTAAAACCATCATAGAGCTATTGGGCCTGATTCATGAAAGTAAACTTACACTTTTGTGTAAGTTTACTCGCTTTCAATATTCACAAACTGCAATTTAATAGGTACTTTATGACTTCGGAGACCCCACAGTCAGGGCCAAGAACTCTGCACATAAAAAGAGAGTCCTGTGCAAGTTCCTATTAAATCGTAGGTTGGGAATACCGAAAAAGAGTAAACTTACAAAAAGTGTACATTTATCTTTGTGAATTAGGCCCAAAGTGTTTATCACAATATTTCTTGTAATGTGTTTATACCAGTCATTTAGGGTTCCACCTGTTATGTTAGAGTTAAATATGTTAAAAATGGATAAGGGGAATTTAAAACAATCAAACTGGGTTCCCCCAGTAACATGACCTGCCCAGTGTGCTTTGATGAAATTTCCTATGGGCACAAAGGTAAGTCATGAGAACATGTTCGTAATGGGCACAGAAAACTCATAATATCGATCTCTAAAAAAAATATAAAGTAAACACATCACTTGCTGTTCTGAATATAAAGCTAAGTATAGGTAGATGTTGGTTATTGTTAAATATACATGAACAATAGACGGTCTGAAAATGATTCCAAGAGTCGGGCGGATCAATGGGAATACCACGTTGATTGATATACTTTCCTAAAGAATGTGCTATTGAAAATATAATTCTAACCTGAAAGTAAATAAAGAGAAAGTCTAAGAATTTTTTATTTTTTATTTAAAACGACAGGCAAACAGCCTGTTCACAGCAGGAATAAATGATTATTTCGGTGTGGTGGAATAAATAGCCAAGCTGCCAGCGCAAAGTATAGATTGAAAAGTAAATGTTACTCAGGCGCGCGACAATAAAGGCTGGTCACGAAACGTTACGAACGTTGTGCATGATGACATTATCGCAACCTGCAGCGGTCAAACACTGACAATTATAAGGGGGGCATTTTGCAAGCACTCTATTACCTTACCTTTCCCACTCCCTGTTTATTATAAATGTATTTTTTAGGCATACCAATGTTTGTTTTGCTGGTTATGGAAATGTACGTTTTTATCAGTGTTCTCAGAGCAGGTCGGACTCAAAGTTTTAAAAAAATCCCCAAACATTTTTCATCTCTTTTCAAGGTGTAACAGCTTGCACCTTGAATTTCATCCCAGAAAATCGATATATAGTTGTGTGGGTGGGGATTTAGACAGAGATGAGGTAAGAATAGATGAATGTATATAAATAAGGAATTAAAGAAGAAAAAACTGAAAAAGAGAAAATTTAGTATAACTTTCCTTTATAGTTTAATCTAGAGCAGGGATACTCAAAGTAGGCCGAGGTCCACATGTGGCCTCCTGACCTTTAATTGCGGCCCCCTGATGAACAGCAGCACTGGGATGCTATTCACTTGACAGAGCAGGAAGAAGATGGCCTAGACAACTTATCTTTAGGAACACCTTTACTTTTAAAGACATCTTGCACTAAACATGAAAAAACATGAATAACTCTCTGCAAACTTCAAAAAGTGTATTTTATTAACATGCATGAGCCTTTTACCCTAGTAGATCATGTCACTGCATTGAGAGCCAATTATTAGAAGTGATAGTTTTCAAACATGATCTTGGAGACATTCATGCTGCCCCCATTCTGAAAACAATTCCATTAGTGAACCAAAAGACGCACCTTGTGTGTAGCCTTGTTTGCTACATATTTGGAACAACATTATAGTTTATGAACTAAAACACAAAGGAAGGTTTTGTACAGCACAGATCCTGAACTCGTATTTTTTAAGAGGCACTCATAAGTGGTAATGAAGGAAAAGGAGGCAAAGTGAAATCAACCAATTGTAGAGTATCACACAGTTTGATCAAATGGGGAAGCCAGGACTGATACCAGGTTTTCTGATTTCACATTTTGCAATTCAGCCACCAGGTGAGTATCTCTTTCCCTTTCACGTTTTACATTAGAAGTTAATGCGTTGTCCTTAATTCTTGGTGCATGAGAATAGAGTGTCACTGTCAGACATAAGACACATAAAGGCTTGGTTTGTTGTCCATGCCATGCATCTGCTTCTTGTCCCCCCACGCCCACCTTTCATCACCCTGGCCCTTGCCCTGCTGGCATCAGTGCGGCCTTCTGGCACGCCACATGCCACAGAAAGTACATTGTGGCCCCTGGGAAAATGTTTGGAAGTACCAATGGCCTAGAGCGACACCTCATGTGGAGATTATAATCAGATCATTATCATACAAGAAGAAGAAATTTACGTGAAAGTGACACAAAAAAGAGAGACAAAGAGACTTAGGAGAAAAGATTAAATTATGCAAAAACAGAGAAGAGAAGAAAAAAGCAGGAACTCAAGAAAGATAAGGTCAACAGATAAGAATCAACGAAACAAAGAACTATGAACGAAGGGGCAGGAAAAATATAAAGATATAAAAAACGAAGAAAGAGAATAATAACGGAAGAGAAGAAGACTGTATGCCCCCATAACGGTGTTTCACATAAAAAAGTCAAAAGCATGTGAAGTTCAATCCTAACTGGTTTGCTGTGTGTACATGATCAAATGTGAAATAAGAAAGGTTTCAGGTTCATTGTGCCCCACACAGAAATCCGATGTCAATCTATCTTGTCAAAATTGTAACGGCTAATCATTTTGCATGACACTATATGCAGATCGAAAACAATGTATTACTTAATCTTCCGTATTCTAGAAACATTAGGCCTTGTTACGAAAAACATGCACTTCTGCTTCATTACAGATACCTATGACTTATTACTCTGTAGGAATATATCTTGCAAAAAACACATTTTACTTCATTGACACCCTCTCAAGATCATCCCTATTTTTAGTTCAAAATGTGATAATCAGTTTATGCATACCAGGCTTCCATTTACAGCTTCTGCAATATCTACTTGCTTCAATCTAACCTTGAACTAATTAAAAAAAGAGAGGATTTTAAGTTTGACAGATGCTGTGCATTCGCCAAAACGCTGCAGATGTCCCCACCGCCATTTTTTCGAGTATATTGGTGTGCAGTCCAACGAGGGTGGGCAGGACTTTTGTTGCCTTCTAGCATGTGTCCTGCATCTGTCAAACAATATATCAGCCCACATCCCTCTTATGGCTGCCCAGTGTACAAGGCTTGAGGCTTGGCATGCTTTCAAATATCATGGAGCACACTTCTGTATTGTATTCACCTTTTTAACTCTTCAATTAAATACAATGAATCTTTGAACAATTGTAAATCAGAACTATGCAGAAAGCAAAATGACGTCACGTGTTTCTAGCTCGCTGACATTCAGATTAAACCTGTTTCAAAATCAAACTTTTATAGCAGAATGATTGCCAACAAAAATGCTTTCATTGTATTGATTTGAACACAGTATGCAGAATTACTTTGTGAACCCTGTGAACTGTGCCTGTGGACATGTGGCTTTATATTTTTGCTCAACTTGATGTATGAGTAACAGTAACATTCTCTAGAACACCATATATTGGAAACACTGGGAAATGTAACTAAACATTTAACACTACACTTCACAAGGTAGTTCAATTAATTATCCTGTTTTATTAACGTTACACGCTCATCCAGATCTATAAAATGATTAGAATAATGAATAGATCCCTGAATTGTAACTAGGCCGTGACTTACCAGGAGTCAGGAATGCTGCTATATTTTATATTCTTTTCCAACTCTCTTTTAATTTGGAAACAAAAATGTAGCATTGAATATATTGCAGCATAGTTGTCTCCTCTAAACTTCGTGACCCAGCACTGTAAGGAACATTTCCTCTTTAATCATTATCGTTTTTTCCCTTTAGGAATCAATGCAGAATCTCTAAAACATTTCTGTGTGCTGTTAGAGAAATCATAGGGTTATGACCACCTTTCCTCAAGTATGGATTTTCTTGCACAACTTCCAAGCTCCCCACATCATTGTATTGTGCTTTTTGAAGGCGAGACCCTCGATAGATTTGTTCAGGGAGAGCCAAGAGCTGCCAGGAACCTGCAGGCAGATAGTGAGGTCCCAGCTGTAAGCTCTTGGAAGTCAAGAATCACATTTCAGAGATTCAGAGATCAAAGTTCCCCTTTGAGGCTGGAATCAAATTCTGTTAGTTCTTCTAGCCTTCTCTTGATCAAGAAAGTTGTTTCCCATTCATTGTGCCTGGGCCTTAAGCCATGATAATCATATTCCCGCCAACTGGATAAATTACAAGCGCCCTGTTATTTTTTCATTTTTCCATCCATGAGGGAGCCTTCCTACTGCAAATGTTAGCCATTAACAGGAAATTCTATGTCAGGACTGGAGGCGAGGATTATGCCTTCTTTCTTCACTTTACTCAAATAGCAGCTCTTTAAAGGATAACAAAAAACTACGTTTCCCATGAACCCTTGGGAAAAGGTAGTTTAGAAAAAACACATAGAAACAGCCAATCATGGCATAGCAACAATGTCCAATCAGGGGACCCAAGGCCCAACATAGTCCTCTCTCACTGGCTGTTCGCCCTCTTTCTTCGCTGCTACGCAGCCGAGATAAGTACCCTCCAGTTGTTTTTCACTGTTTGGTGCTGAAGTACTGTGTTATTATACTGTTTTATACTGTTTTAGACTACACTACACTGTATTGCGGTTTAATTGCTGTATTGCGGTGTATTTGCTTTTCCGCTACATTTTCCGCTGATTTGTTTATGCGCGTGTCACACCGTCTTTCCTTTGTTGTTCGCCGCTTTGGGCGTTGCGCTTCATTCTTTCTGCGCTCGGCGCACTGTTGCGGCTTAAATTATCAGATCATTTTGGTCTTTCGTTCCTCACCGCGGGAACGTTTCTCGCTCCTACGCGGTGGTTGCTGGTGCCTCGCTTGAAGCGTCGACCTCCCACCACCAGGGGGCGTGGGAGGCGATGCGGAATGCAGCGCAATGTTTGAATTCCTCACATTCCTGGTTATTCAGTCATTGCGCGCATTCCTCGAGCGGCCGGTCTGAGGCGAGACGCCCGTCTGGGTCTGTACGCGATCAGGCGGCTTTGCAAAGGAGAAAGCAGCCGATCGCTTGAGGTATTTATTAACGCTCTGCTTCCCAGTGAGATTGGGAGCAGAGTCTGTACTTGAGTTTTATTACGCTCTGATTTTGGGTCTGTATTTAGGCCTAAAAGCCTGTGTGGGACACTGCCCAGACCGGCTCCCTTGTGATAGGGGTCATTATTTCCAAATGTAAAACTTAATTCACCAGCCTGTGTGTCCCGGGGGCTAGAATCCCATTTGAATTGCGAGAAGCTCGCACATAAATTCAGGCTGATACCCAGCCCTTAAAATTATAGGCCCTACCTCAAGGCCTGGTGTACTGATACCCAGACACTCCTAATTGGTCCCTGACCTTTTACTCACCAGATAAGATATGGCGTACCAGGAGGACTACCGGGACATGGAGGACCCTCTGGCTGACCTCCCTTGGGGTGATGAGTTCTATGAGGCGGTTGACACCTCAATTTATCGAGCAGTGGCAGAGGCCATGACTCCGTTAGAGGAGAGGCTTTCCCGCCAGATTGCCCAAGCCTTTGAGAGGCTGACTCCCCAATACACCACTCCTGCCCCTCCGACCCCAGAGGGACCACAACAAGGGGAACAAGGCCCGCCACCACCCAAACGATCCCATGACTCGGGGGTGGATCTGGATGCTTTTGTCAGGCTTAAGCTAGCCTTCCTTGACAGCCAACCTGCCCTAATTGCAGGGAAATCCCCATCTCCACCGCCAGTTGACCCTAACACGGATTTAAACGCAGCAGGAGATGCAGATGAGGAACCAGGCCCTTCCAGGCCTTGGCTTCCATCCCGCCCTTACCAGTCCTCCCAGAACACGTCAGACATGCTTGACCCGGACGATATTACACACCCATGATCCTCCGAATGGGCCCCGGCCAAAAAGGTCGCTAGTTACATGGCGGGTCGAATTCGTAGGCCACTAGAAAAGGAGGCCAGTAATTGCCTCCAGGCGGAGTGCCCCCGTCCTTCCCTCGAGGGAAAGGTAGCACTTACCCCGGAAGTTGACCCTTGCATGGCCACCTTCTTACAGAAGTTTATTAGAGACCCTAAGAAGGGTATTGACAGGTCATGGCGGGCATGCCAGGACAAGCTCCTGGATGCCTTAGGCCCCATTTCAAAGATCTTGGATATGGCAGAGGAGGCCCAAGAATCGGGATCCATAATTTTCCCAGACACACTGTCGATGTGGGCCCAGAGGGCCATAATATTTTTGGGCAACGCGAATTGCGCCCTGTCCACCGAGCGCCTCCCCTCTCTTCTTATTAAAGTTGACCCAAAATTGAGGGACCTGGCAGACTCGAAGGCGGGCGCCATTGCCCAAGGAGACCTCTTCGGAGAGCCTTTTGTTAAAGAACTTGGAAAATTTGTCAACACATTTACATCACTAGACAAGGCCCAGACAACCATAAAAAGGGTGTTCCCTCGTGTTTTTCACGGAGCCGGTCGAGGTAGGGGCCGCTCGACCGGTCGCCAGTCCCACCAGAATTCTCAAAGGGGACAAGGCTCCAGGCAATATCAAGACCAGTCCTGATTCGGGAATTTTTACCCCACGAGAGGACGTCGTGGCAAGGTCAGAGGTTTCCGAGGAGCAGCGGCCACCTCAAGTCCCGGTGAGTGTTCTCCCTTCTTCCCAACTAAAAGTAGGGGGGCAGCTGGCGAATTTTTTCCAGGCTTGGATTTCCATCACGCGAGATGCGTGGTTCTGAAGATGGTGCAGGGGTTCCACATAGATTATCTGGGCGAACCTGTCCAGAAGTCCAGGCCCATCCCATTCAGTTTTCACTCCAAGAGGCCACCCTGGTAGACGAGGAAGTTACATCCCTCCTCAACAAGGGCGCCATCTCCCCTTCCTCACCACACCCCAGGGGATTTATAAGCAACATATTCTTGGTCGACAAGACCGACGGTGGCCGGAGGCCAGTTATAAATCTAAGCGAATTCAACGAGTGGCTAGTTTACCGCCACTTCAAGATGGAGGGCATTCACCTCCTCAGAGATGTTTTGCGCCCTCAGGATTGGATGTTGCGCCTAGATCTCAAGGATGCCTACCTGGTAATTCCAGTTTTTCCTCCTCACAGACGATTCCTCCAGTTCATCTGGTGTCATCAAACTTACGAATTCACCACTCTTCCATTCGGCCTGTCCTCAGCCCCTTGGTGCTTCACCAAGGTGCTCAAACCAGTGGTGGAGTTCCTGAGAGCTCAAGGCATACATACGGATGATTGTGTATCTAGACGATCTCCCTCTAATGGGTTCTTGTCCTCGCCAGCTGTCAGCCCATCTTCAGATGGTGGTGGATCTGCTTCAGAGCTTAGGCTTTGTAGTAAACGAGAAAAAATCTCTGTTACAGCCCTCCCAGTCCGTAACTTTTTTGGGGTTCGTAATAGATTCCACCTCCTCCACTCTAAGCCTTCCCTCCAGGAATGTGGCGAAGATCCGGCACGAACTAAGACGTGTCCTTTCCCGACAACAGGTGTCCCTCCGCCAACTGGCTCGGGTTGTGGGCCTCCGTTCAGCATCAATCCAAGCCATCTTCCTGGGCCCGCTTCACTATCGGGCCCTACAGCGCCTGAAGGGGTATTTCCTTCGCAAGGGGTACCCTTACTCTCACAAAGTTTCCCTGTCAGGCGAGGCTCGGGAAGAGATCCAATGGTGGCTGGACCACATGGAGGCCTGGAACGGCCGCGCAATTTTCGGCTCGGCGCCAGATCTGTTATAGAGTCCGACGCCAGCAAGTTAGGCTGGGGCGCCAGGTGCGGGAATCTCTCTACGGGAGGATTGTGGTCTCCCGACGAACAGAAGTTGCATATCAATTGTTTAGAACTTCTGGCGGGATCTTTTGCCGTCCGCTGCTGGACGAGGGACTCGGTGCAGTCATGCGTCCTTCTCAAGATGGACAACATTTCGGCGGTCCGATATATAAACCACCTGGGAGGCACCAGATCCAAAGCCCTTTCGTACATAGCCTCGAGTTTCTGGCAGTACTGCCTAGACAGCCAGGTTTCGGTTACGGCAGAATACTGACCAGGTCGAGGGAATCAGGAGGCGGATTTCCAGTCCCGCAACTTCAGGGATTCCAGTCTCTGGATGCTCGATCCGAGCATATTTGCGATGTTGAACGACCGCTGGGGTCCCTTCTCGGCGGACCTGTTCGCCTCGAGATTGGACCACCAATAACCTCGCTTCTTCAGCTGGAGGCCGGATCCCTTGGCAGTGGCCACGGATGCCTTCCTCCAGGACTGGAGCTCAGAGAAGGGGTATGCCTTCCCTCCCTTCGCGATGATCACGAGAACGACTGCTCAGGTCCGGTGACAGACAGCGGAGTTAGTCATAATCACCCCCTTTTGGAGGTCGCAAGTCTGGTTTACAGTTCTTCTCTAGGAACTTTCCTGGGATTCTCCAATCCTACTCCCCCACTTTCTGACCCTCCTACTGAGTCCCGACAAAGCTCCGCATCCTCTGGTGCAGTCGAACTCGTTGTGGCTCATGGCGTGGCGGATTTCAGGGGACGATGGGAGGTCCCAGGCCTTTCGCAGGAGGCTGAAACTTTCATATCCAAGGCTTGGGCAGACCAGACAGCACTGTCAAGAGGTACAGATCTGCTTGGGGCAGATGGTCCTGTTGGTGTTTGCGACGGGGTTCTGATCCCCTGGTCGCAGACGTTGTGCATGTCATGAATTTCTTGGCGCAATTGGCTTCTAATGGCATGGCATACAGGTCGATAAACACCTTTCGCTCTGCCATATCTTCCGGACATGTGCTGATTAATGACACATCTGTGGGCGAGCACCCGATGGTCTGTAGACTGTTATTATTATTATTAGAAAGTTTTACTGTTATGTGGTATTCGGCTCTCTTTACCTCCAGAGCCTCGCTACTCCGCCCTTTGGGACATGAACCAAGTGCTCAACTTGTCTCTGTCCTGGCAACCGAACCGTTTTCTCTCCAGGAAAGAGCTTTCGGCTAAGTTGGCTATGCTTCTCTGCCTCATCTCCTGTAGGCGTTGTCAGAGCTTTAGACATCACAAGTAGGATGTTTACTCCTAATGGAGTGACTTTCACTCTCCTTAGAAGAACGAAGTGTCATACCAGGGTTATTTCTTACCCAGAAATTCCAGACTCCCAAAAACTGTGTGTGGTTAGATGCCTCAAAGCATATGAAGAGATGACGGAAGAGGTTCGTCCACCACGGGAACGCCAGCTTCTCATTGCTCTCCGGAAGCCTTTTAAGGCGGTCTCGTCACCTATCATTGCTAGATGGGCCAGATGGAAGATGCAAGAAGCCGGCATTAGCCTCGGTCACTTTGGTACCCATTCAGCACGAGGGGCAATGGCCTCTAAAGCATTCGGCTTGGGTGCCCGTTTAGAGGATATCCTCAACGCGGCAGATTGGTCTTTGGACTCCATGTTTAAAAGATTTTATTTCAAGCCGGTGCTGGACACGGCTCACCTCGTTGTGAGCAAGCTTTGAACTAGCATAATCCTCGCCTCCAGTCCTGACATAGAATGAAAAATGTCCTAGCTAACATAACAGAAAGTTTAAATTCTATTAAGGGCTCGGAGGCGAGGATTATCCCACCCTAGGTAGCAAGAAAGGACATTCCTCCCCGTATGTGAGTAAGTAATCTTGCTTATCTATGAGGGGTTTGGTGGGGAACGTTGTTCTATTGTGCACTAACTACATTTGCTGCTTAATTTTGCAGGCTTTTGTAGTTTGGGCTCAGATGGTAATATTTCTCTGTCTTTGTAGGTTCTGATGCAAACAAACAGGATGCATGAAAGTGATCCGGCGGCTGGCTTCGCGCGACGAAAGAGGGCAAACGGCCAGTGAGAGAGGACTATGTTGAGCCTTGAGCCCCCTGATTGGACATTGTTGCTATGCCATGATTGGCTGTTTCTATGTGTTTTTTCTAAACTACCTTTTCCCAAGGGTTCATGGGAAACGTAGTTTTTTGTTATGCTTTAATGAGCTGCTATTTGAATAAAGTGAAGAAAGAAGGCATAATCCTCGCCTCCGAGTCCTTAATAGAATTGAAACTTTCCGTTACGTTAGCTAGGAAATTTTTCATTCCTTGAACGGTTACCTCTCCCTAGAAAATACCCTGGTTGAGTTGTGATTCTGATGAAAGCTGCTCCAGTAACCATGGACTGTTTCAAACCTGGGTTACTTTAGAATCAGAAAGTAATTTCTATAATATATATATATATATATATATATATATATATATATATATATATATATATATATATATATATATCAAGCTCGTTGGGGAGGTGTCCACAAAGTATATATATATATATATATATATATATATATATATATATATATATATATATATATATATATATATATATATATACCTACTGGCGGTCGCCAGTAGCTAGTTATAGTTAGGGCCTAGTTTCCATAGGAAAAGCATTTTTTGATTTGCCAAAATCTTTGGCGCCGTTTGACGAATCTTCGCGAAATTTTCAAAACTAATGGTTCTCTCAGGTCAGCTCCTGTCTTGAAAGTTTCGGGGTGATTTGTCCAGCGGGGGCCGAGAAAAAAGGGGGGTCCCAAAACACGCTTTCTCCATGTTAATTTCCAAAGGAAACTTTAGACAAAGCTACAGCCCGAACTGCTGACCCAAATTACACCAAATTTGGCAAAAAGGAAGCTCTTGGATCAGAAATCATTCTTTTTTTAAATGGTGTAAATCCGTTCAGTAGTTCCTGAGACGTTCAAAAATAAAACAATATCGATATCTGGTGACCGAGGAGGATTCGCGAACTCTCCCGAGCACGAGCTTGACTCTGATTGGCTGCCAACACTTCAAACCAGAAAGTGTTGGCAGCCATCTTGTGAGTCGGTAGAACCGAGTCACAAGAAAAAAGGTTAAAAATGAAGAAAAGGGGGCAGGGTAGAAACACCCTGACCGCCTAGGCATGCTCAGGGGGTCCCACAGGGCCCAAAAAAGCATTTTTAAAAGATTTTTGGCAGGATTTGCGCTGGTTGCGCAAATCTGGCCCCCCCCCAAAAAAAAAACGAAGCACAGGCTCCCACGCTTCGTTTTCTAGAAGCCCCCGGGTGGGTCAGGTCCCGGGGGCAATGCAAAATTATCATGCGGGGGTACGCGGGGGCCCCCACAGCCCAAGGGACTGCCACCTCCTAGGGGCTTTGTTATTAATGTGCGGGGGGCATGCGGCCCCACCCCGCAGCCCCGGGGCTTTTCATTAAAAAATGCGTGGGGGGGCTCCTGCCCCCCCACGCTGCCCCGTGGACCGCCACCTCCCCGGGGCATAATTTAAATTACGTGCGGGGGGCCTCATGGGCCCCCCCAAGTCCCGGGGACCACCACCTCCCCGTGGCTTCAATTTAAATAAACAAGTGTGGGGGGCTCCTGCTAATTATTTAAATGTGGGGGTCCGTTGCGGCCCAGCGGGGACCACCACCTCCCCAGGGCTTTAAATAAGATGGAGCCCTAGATGGCCCTGGGGACCGCCACCCCCAGGCCCGGCTTCAGCAATGTCCTGGGGTGCCCACCCCTGGGACATTGCAGTTTGCAATGAATGCTCCTGCCCTGTCATTGCAAACTTCTGCTTTGCTTCGTGGAAGCGAGAGCAGGAAACCTGCTCTCACTTCCACGAAGCAAAGCAGAGTTGCTTTTGGACAAGGGGAGCTGCATGTCAGCAGCTCCCCTTGTCCAAAAGCAATGCCGGCTCCCGCGGGAGGCGGAGAGCTGGCAGGGACCGTGGGGGCATTGGTGCCACCCCGCAGTCCCCAACGTGAGGGCCGGCCCGGGGTATGCGGTCCCCAGGGCCAGAAGTGGCCCAGGGAAGGGGGGGGCACGCGACCCCCTCCCGTAATTAAAAAAAAAAACTACACTAGGCCCCAGGGGACTGGGTGCCCATCGCCAAAAGTGGCCCAGGGTACACGGGCCCCCCTCCCATATAAATAATTTAAAAAAACGAGGCCATGCCACAGGAGGTGGGGTTCCAGGGTCAGAAATAGGCCTCGGGAGGGGGGTCGCTCGGCCCCCATCCCGTTTAAAAAAAAAAGAAAAAAAAAGAAATGTCGCAGGCCCTGGGGGATGGGGTGCCCAGGGCCCATAAAATATTGAGGGAAGGGGGGCCACACAGCCCCCCTTCTAACTATAAATAAAGGGAAAAAAGCCGGCATCTCGACGGAGGCCCGCCCCCTCCCTGTACCACTCTGCAAACACGCCTCCTGGCGTGCTCTGCGTTGGGGGATTAAGTCCCCATCGCTACTGAGGGTCCCTGGGGGCCAACTAGGCCACCAGGGACCTCTTGTAAGTCCCACACAGTGGGATTGCTGAGAGGTGGTACGAGGCCACGCCCCTTTTTATACAACTCTGCAAACGGGCCTCTTGGCGCACTGCTGGTGGAGCGATGAGTTCCCCTTGTGTCCTGAGGGCTTCAGGACTAAAGTGGACTTCATCCCCCAAGCAGCAGTGCGCCAGGAGCTGCGTTTGCAGAGTGGTGTAAAAAGGGTGTGTGGCCTTGGACCACATCTCAGCAATCCCACTGTGTGGGGCTTACTAGAGATAACAGGAGGGCGAGTTGGCCCCCAGAGACCCTCAGGTGGCAAGGGGACTTCATCCCCCAACCAAGAGCGCGCCAAGAGGCGTGTTTGCAGAGTGGTGGAGAAAGGGGGCGTGGCCATTGTCCATCTCTCAACAATCCTACTGTGTGGGGCTTACTGGCGGTAACAGGTAGGCTAGTTGGCCCCTAATGACCCTCAGCAGCGAAGGGGACTTCAATACCCATCCAAGAGCACGCCAGGGAGCGCGTTTGCAGAGTGGTGGTCAAAGGGGGCGTGGCCTGCTATGAGAACTTAGCAATCCTGCTGTGTGGGACTTACTGGAGGTAATAGAAGCGGTAGCTGGCCCCAAAGGATGTCCTTGGGGGCCAACTACCCCTCCTGTTACCTCCAGTAAGTTCCATACAGTGGGATTGCTAAGAAGTCTTCGGAGGCCACGCCACCCTTTCTCCACCTCTCTGCAAACGCACCTCCTGGCACACTACTGTTTGGAGATGAAGTCCACTTTACTCCTGAGGGACTTTGGGGGCCAAGAAGCCTTCCTGGTACCTCCTGTAAGTCCTATGCAGTGGAATTCCTGAGCGCTGATCGGAGGCCCAGCCCCCTTTCTCCACCACTCTGCAAACGCGACTACTAGTTAAAAAAGAATTTGGAATGCAATAGGTCTCGCATTTGCGACAGTTACAGCTATTGGCGTTGTAAATGTAAAAGTTTTTTACTAATGTTTTTTGGAGTGGAGTGGATGTACATTGTGTGTAGTGGAATTATGCTGTATATTGTGCAGTGAAATTATGTGGATAGAAAGTATGTGGTATTTAGTGTATAGGAATTATGTAGAGTGAGATTATGTGTTATGGAGAGTAATTATGTGGTATGGTACTCTGTGTTGTGGAGTGGTAACCTCAGGTTTAGTCTTCCTCGTTTCCATAGAAGCTAAATGTTAGACCTGGCATCCTTGGCGTGGTTTCCCCTGACTTTTTGCCTCTACCCCCTGTATTTTTGACACTGTGCTGGAATTCTTTTTGCTGGTTTAGATGCTTTGGGCACTTTGCCACTGCTGATCAGTGCCAAAGTGCAAGTGCTCCCTGGTTAAATTGTTATTGTGATTGGCTATCCATGATTGGTATATTTGCTTTGCCAATAAGTCCCTAGTAAAGTGTACTAAGTGCACCCAGAACTGGTTTGGACTGGGTCCAGGACCCCTCACACAGGAAGAACAAAGACTTTTGGGGTATAAAAGTAGAGCTGAGACCCCTGTAAAATTAGATTAGGAAACTTCGTGATCAAGAAGGAATCCCTGCCAAAGAAGAACAGCCAGGAAGACTGAGGAAAAGTGCTGCCATTGCTGAGTGTCTGGGAGCTGACCTGCAGTTGCTGTGATTGCTGAGGAAGAGGACAAGGGACTGTCTGCTGTGTGCTGTGTCCCCCTTTCTTGAAGAGGAGCTGTGCTGTGTGCTTTGCCCCCCTCTGAAGTCCACCTATCTCCAAGGGCCTGGGAAGAGCTGGCCTCCTGTTATCAAACTCAGGGACACAAAAGTTTGCAGAAGGAACCATCGTGTTGGCGCTGAGTGCATGTTGCTGCGCACTCCCTGTGACCTCGTGAACTCTGCCCTGCCTGCCTGCGTGTAATTGACTCGGTGTGCTATCGCCACACACCGGGGCTCAGTGTGAGGTCTGCCGTGCCTCCTGACCAACGGACTCGGCGCTCGAGAGTGCGTGCCTGTGCACTACCCGAGTCCATCACCAAGGGGGCCGAGTTCACCGCCGCTGGTGCGAGGAAAAAGAGAAGCGCTGTGTGTGGAAACATCACCGCCGCCGGCCCGATAGCCTCGCCAGTACCGTTCCCATTCAGGGCCTACGTCAGGGGAAAGCCGTGCTGAGATTGGACTCAGCGCAGTGTATCGCCTAGCAACCGAGGGGCTCATCAGGACGGAGCCGCGCTGGGATTGGAGGAAGCGCGAGGCGTCTCCTCGCTCCTCGATGACGACGCTGTGACTGAAGCCGGGGATCTGCACGGACTGCCAAGGCCCCCTTCGTACTGAAAAGGTAACCGGCTCCGATCTGAGACCAAAGCCGGTGCTGGGGGAATTGTGTGTGCTGACGCGCTGTTGCGGCCGCCAAAGAGTAGCGAGTCGATCTTCTGGGCGGCGCGCGTCCATGCATTTGCGAAGGGAGTGATTTTCTTAAACCAAATCTGAGCGCAGAGGCATAGCACATTCCGTGCTACAGCGGGGGCATTGTTGCTGAACACGCAACCTACGAGTGCCGTCTTCTTTGGGTTACAAGTACAGCGGGGGCATTTCATTGGTAGAAACGCAACCCTAAAGGCAGCCTTTCAGCAAGAACGCCGTAATTAACCCCAAACCTGATCGTAGGGTGAGAGAGGCCCCGCGCATAAGGTACAAGTGCCCAATGTTGATAGGAGCACATTTTTAAAGTGACTTTCCACACGTTGGAACCAGAGTTACAGCCATACTGACTCTACAAGTTCCTTTGTTTCTACAAGTACATTAATTTTTACAAGAGCATTCCAAAGAACACTTCTTGAAGAAAGGATTAATTGTGTATGTGATTTTTATGCCTTTTTGATCTGCCTAATCTATATAAAGTGATTTATATTTTTATAAACAACTTGTGTAGCGTCCATTTGTGGTGTTTCACTATATTACTGTGAGTGTTGGTACAAATACTTTACACATTGCCTTGGGGATAAGCCTGTCTGCTCGTGCCAAGCTACCAAGGGGGTGAGCAGGGGTTATCAACAGTGTGTATTCCCCTTACCCTGACTAGAAGTAAGGGTCCCTATTTGGACAAAGGTACTTACGTCTGCCAACTAGAGACCCCCAGATCTAACACTAATCTATAAACTCAATGAGACAAAAAAAAGAAGGAACCACTGAGGAGCACTTCTGGACCTAGTCGGAGGTATGGGCAGGGCCACTGGAATTATGCGACTGTTCGTCTGTGCCAATTTTCGCATAATTAGACATTTTCCGCATTTGCCACATAATCCATCATCTGCTGCATAATCTGCAGATTTGAACAAAAAACCTTGTTTCTAGCTCAAACGGCTCAAACGTTATGAAAAATTCAGCGACAAGTGTTACAGCATGGTGGAAGGCCCTTTGCAAACCTGGAATGGTCACCTGTTACTTATTGCCGAATGTGGGTGTTAAATTGGTACTAATGGTGTGCAAACTACTCTTGCTTCTTTCTGCGCCTCTCTTGCCTCTTTCTGCATTTCTCTTGCTTCTTTGTGCACCTTTCTTCCTTTTTCTGCACTTCTCTTGTCTCTTTCTGCACATCTCTTCTGCTTTCTGTACCTCCCTTCTTTCTGCACCTCTCTTGCTTCTTTCTGCACCTCTCTTCCTTCTTTCTTCTGCACCTCTTGCCTCTTTCTGCACCTTTGTTGCTTCTTTCTGCACCCCTCTTGCCTCTTTCTGCACTTCTCTCCTGTCTTTCTGTACCTCTGTTGCCTCTTTCTGCACCCCTGTTCCCTCTTTCTGCACCTCTCCTGCCTGTTTCTGCACCTCTGTTGGTTCTGTCTGCACTCCTCTTGCCTCTTTCTGCACCTGTGTTGCTTCTTTCTTCACCCCTGTTCCCTATTTCTGCACCTCTCCTGCCTGGTTCTGCACCTCTCTTGCCTCTTTCTGTACTTCTCTTGCCTCTTTCTGCTCCTCTGATGCTTCTTTCTGCACCCCTCTTGCCTCTTTCTGTACCCCTGTTCCCTCCTTCTGCACGTCTCTTCCCTCTTTCTGCACTTCTCTTCACTCTCTCTGTAACCCTCTTGCCTCTTTCTGCACCTCACTTGCCTCTTTCTGCACCTCTCTTTCCTCTTTAAGCAACTCTCTTGCCTCTTTCTGCACCTCATTTGCCTCTTTCTGTACCTCTCTTGCCTCTTGCTGCACCTGTCTTGCCTCTTTCTGCATTTCACTTGCCTCTTTCTGCACTTCTCTTCCTTTTTTCTGCACTTCTTTTGCCTGTTTCTGCAACTCTCTTGTCTCTTTCTGCAACTCTCTTGTCTCTTTCATCACTTCTCTTGCTTCTTTCTGCAACTCTGTTGCTTCTTTCAGCACTTCTCTTGCCTCTTTCTGCACTTCTTTTGCCTGTTTCTGCAACTCTCTTGTCTCTTTCTGCAACTCTCTTGTCTCTTTCATCACTTCTCTTGCTTCTTTCTGCACCTCTGTTGCTTCTTTCTGCACCCTCTTGCCTCTTTCTGCACCCCTGTTCCATCGTTCTGTACCTCTCTTGCCTCTTTCTGCACCCTGTTCCCTCTTTCTGCATCTCTCCTGCCTGTTTCTGCACCTCTCTTGCCTCTTTCTGCACTTCTCTTGCCTCTTTCTGCACCTCTGTTGCTTCTTTCTGCACTTCTCTTGCCTCTTTCTGCACCGCTCTTGCCTCTTTCTGCACCTCTGTTGCTTTTTTCTGCACGTCTCTTGCTTCTTTCTGCACCGCTCTTGCTTCTTTCTGCACCCCTCTTGCCTCTTTCTGTTCCCCTGTTCCCTCTTTCTGCACGTCTCTTCCCTCTTTCTGCACTTCTCTTCCTTCTTTATGCACCCCTCTTGCCTCTTTCTGTGCCTCACTTGCCTCTTTCTGCACCTCTCTTGCCTCCTTCTTCACCTATCTTGCCTCTTTCTGCATCTCACTTGCCTCTTTCTGCCCTTCTCTTCCTTTTTTCTGGACCTTTCATGTTTATTTCTGCAACTCTCTTGTCTGTTTCATCACTTCTCTTGCTTCTGTCTGCACCTCTGTTGCTTCTTTCAACACTTCTCTTGCCTCTTTCTGCACTTCTTTTGCCTGTTTCTGCAACTCTCTTGTCTCTTTCATCACTTCGCTTGCTTCTTTCTGCACCTCTGTTGCTTCTTTCTGCACCCCTCTTGCCTCTTTCTGCACCTGTCTTGCCTCTTTCTGCACATCTCTTCCTTTTTTCTGCACCTTTCTTGTTTCTTTCTGCAACTCTCTTGTCTGTTTCATCACTTCTCTTGCTTCTTTCTGCACCTCTGATGCTTCTTTCAGCACTTCTCTTGGCTCTTTCTGCACTTCTTTTGAGTGTTTCTACAACTCTCTTGTCTCTTTCATCACTTCTCTTGCTTCTTTCTGCACCTCTGTTGCTTCTTTCTGCACCCCTCTTACCTCTTTCTACCCCCCTCTTTGCTCTTTCTGCACCTCTCTTGCCTCTTTCTGCATCCCTGTTCCCTCCTTCTGCACCTCTCTTGCCTGTTTCTGTACCTCTCTTGCCTCTTTCTGCACCTCTCTTGCCTCTTTCTGCACCTCTGTTGGTTCTATCTGCACTTCTCTTGCCTCTTTCTGCATCCCTCTTTGCCTCTTTCTGCACTTCTCTTGTCTCTTTCTGCATCTCTGTTGCTTCTTTCTGCACTTCTCTTGTCTCTTTCTGCACCCCTCTTGCCTCTTTCTGCACCTCTGTTGCCTCTTTCTGTACCCCTCTTGCGTCTTTCTGTACCTCTCTACCCTCTTTCTGCACCTCTCTTGCCTCCTTTTGCACCTCTCTTCCCTCTTCCTACAGTTCTCTTGCCTCTTTCTGTACCTCTGTTGGTTCTTTCTGCACTGCTCTTGCCTCTTTCTGCACCCCTCTTGCCTCTTTCTGCACCTGTCTTGCCTCTTTCTGCACTTCTCTTTCTTCTTTCTGCACCTCTGTTGCTTCTTTCAGCACTTCTCTTGGCTCTTTCTGCACTTCTTTTGCCTGTTTCTGCAACTCTCTTGTCTCTTTCATTACTTCTCTTGCTTCTTTCTGCACATCTGTTGCTTCTTTCTGCACCCTTCTTTCCTCTTTCTACACCCTTCATTGCTCTTTCTGCACCTCTCTTGCTTCTTTCTTTACCCCTGTTCCCTCTTTCTGCACCTCTCTTGCCTGTTTCTGTACCTCTCTTGCCTCTTTCTTCACCTCTCTTGACTCTTTCTGCACCTCAGTTGGTTCTATATGCACTTCTCTTGCCTCTTTCTGCATCCCTCTTGCCTCTTTCTGCACCTCGGTTGCTTCTTTCTGCACTTCTCTTGCTTCTTTCTGCACCGCTCTTGCCTCTTTCTGCACCCATCTTCCCTCTTTCTGCACCTAACTTTCCTCTTTCTGCACCCCTGTTCCCTCTTTCTGCAGCTCTGTTGGTTCTTTCTGCACTCCTCTTGCTTCTTTCGGCATCTCTCTTACAAATTGTTGCATCCCTTTTGCCTCTTTCTGCACCCCTGTTCCCTATTTCTGCACCTCTCTTGCCTCTTTCTGCACCTCTGTTGCTTCTTTCTGCACTTCTCTTGTCTCTTTCAGCACCCCTCTTGCCTCTGTCTGCACCAATGTTGGTTCTTTCTGCAGTTCTTTTGCCTTTTTCTGCACCTCTCGTGCCTTTTACTGCGCATCTCTTGCCTCTTTCTGCACCTCTGTTGCTTCTTTCTGCACTTCTCTTGCTTGTTTCTGCACCCCTCTTGCTTCTTTCTGCACCCCTCCTGCTTCTTTCCGCACCCCGACCCTCTTTCTGCAGCTCTTTTGCCTCCTTCTGCACCTCTCTTCCCTCTTCCTACAGTTCTCTTGCCTCTTTCTGTACCTCTGTTGGTTCTTTCTGCACTGCTCTTGCCTCTTTCTGCACCCCTCTTGCCTCTTTCTGCACCTGTCTTGCCTCTTTCTGCACTTCTCTTTCTTTTTTCTGCACCTTTCTTGTTTCTTTCCGCAACTCTCTTGTCTGTTTCATCACTTCTCTTGCTTCTTTCTGCACCACTGTTGCTTCTTTCAGCACTTCTCTTGGCTCTTTCTGCACTTCTTTTGCCTGTTCCTGCAACTCTCTTGTCTCTTTCATCACTTCTCTTGCTTCTATCTGCACCTCTGTTTCTTCTTTCTGCACCCCTCTTACCTCTTTCTACACCTCTCTTCGCTCTTTCTGCACCTCTCTTGCCTCTTTCTGCAACCCTGTACCCTCTTTCTGTACCTCTCTTGCCTGTTTCTGTACCTCTCTTGCCTTTTTCTGCACCTCTCTTGCCACTTTCTGCACCTCTGTTGGTTCTTTCTGCACTTCTCTTGCCTCTTTCTGCATCCCTCTTACCTCTTTCTGCACCTCTGTTGCTTCTTTCTGCACTTCTCTTGCTTCTTTCTATACCTCTCGTGCTTCTTTCTGCACCGCTCTTGCCTCTTTCTGAACCCCTCTTCCCTCTTTCTGCACCTCTCTTTCCTCTTTCTGTACCCCGTTCCCTCTTTCTACAGTTCTCTTGCCTCTTTTTGCACCTCTGTTGCTTCTTTCTGCACTTCTCTTGCATTTTCTGCACTCCTCTTGCCTCTTTCTGCACCTCTGTTGGTTCTTTCTGCACTCCTCTTGCTTCTTTCGGTACCTTTCTTGCAAATTTCTGCATCCCTTTTGCCTCTTTCTGCACCCCTGTTCCCTATTTCTGCACCTCTCTTGCCTCTTTCTGCACCTCTGTTGCTTCTTTCTGCACTGCTCTTGTCTCTTTTAGCACCCCTCTTGCCTCTGTCTGCACCAATGTTGGTTCTTTCTGCAGTTCCTTTGCCTCTTTCTGCACCTCTCTTGCCTTTTTCTGTGCATCTCTTGCCTCTTTCTGCTCTTCTCTTGCCTCTTTCTGCACTTTCTCTTGCTTCTTTCTGCGCTTCTCTTGCTTCTTTCTGCGCTTCTCTTGCTTCTTTCTGCATTTCTTTGGCCTCTTTCTGCACTTCTACTGCCTCTTTCTGCACCTCTGTTGGTTCTTTCCGCACTTCCCTTACCTCTTTCTGTACCCCTCTTGCCTCTTTCTGCACCTCTGTTGCTTCTTTCTGCACTTCTCTTGCTTATTTCTGCACCTCTCTTGCTTCTTTCTGCACCCCTTTTGCATCTTTCTGCACCCCCTACCCTCTTTCTGCACCTCTCCTGCCTCCTTCTGTACCTCTTTTCCCTCTTCCTACAGTTCTCTTGCCTCTTTCTGTACCTCTATTGCTTCTTTCTGCACTTCTCTTGCCTCTTTCAGCATCCCTCTTGCCTCTGTCTGCACTTCTGTTGGTTCTTTCTGCACTGCTCTTGCCTCTTTCTGTACCTCTCTTGCCTTTTTCTGTGTATCTCTTACCTCTTTATGCATTTCTGTTCCTTCTTTCAGCACTTCTCTTGCCTCTTTCTGTACCTTTGTTACTTCTTTCAGCACTTCTCTTGCTTCTTTCTGTATCCCTTTTCCCTCTTTCTGCACCTCTCTTGCCTGTTTCTGCAACTCTCTTGCCTCTTTCTGCAGTTCTCTTTCCTGTGTCTGCACCTCTCTTTCCTCTTTCTGCTCCTCTCTTGCCTCTTTCTGCACTTCTCTTGTCTCTTTCTATACTTCTCTTGCCTCTTTCTGCACTTCTCTTGCCTCTTTCTGTGCTTCTCTTGCTTCTTTCTGCATTTCTCCAGCCTCTTTCTGCACTTCTATTGCCTCTTTCTGCATCTCTGTTGGTTCTTTTTGCACTTCTCTTGCCTCTTTCTGCACCCCTCTTGCCTCTTTCTGCACCTCTGTTGCTTCTTTCTGCACTTCTCTTGCTTGTTTCTACACCTCTCTTGCTTCTTTCTGCACACCTCTTGCCTTTTTCTGCGCATCTCTTGCCTCTTTCTGCTCTTCTTTGCCTCTTTCTGCACTTTCTCTTGCTTCTTTCTGTGCTTCTCTTGCTTCTTTCTGCGCTTCTCTTGCTTCTTTCTGCATTTCTCCGGGCTCTTTCTGCACTTCTATTGCCTCTTTCTGCACCTCTGTTGGTTCTCTCTGTACTTCTCTTGCCTCTTTCTGTACCCCTCTTGCCTCTTTCTGCACCCCTCTTCCCGCACCTCTCTTTCCTCTTTCTGTACCCCATTCCCTCTTTCTGCAGTTCTCTTGCCTCTTTTTGCACCTCTGTTGCTTCTTTCTGCACTTCTCTTGCATTTTCTGCACTCATTTTGCCTCTTTCTGCACCTCTGTTGGTTCTTTCTGCACTCCTCTTGCTTCTTTCGGCACCTTTCTTGCAAATTTCTGCATCCCTTTGACCTCTTTCTGCACCCCTGTTCCCTATTTCTGCACCTCTCTTGCCTCTTTCTGCACCTCTGTTGCTTCTTTCTGCACTGCTCTTGTCTCTTTTAGCACCCCTCTTGCCTCTGTCTGCACCAATGTTGGTTCTTTCTGCAGTTCCTTTGCCTCTTTCTGCACCTCTCTTGGCTTTTTCTGTGCATCTCTTGCCTCTTTCTGCTCTTCTCTTGCCTCTTTCTGCACTTTCTCTTGCTTCTTTCTGCGCTTCTCTTGCTTCTTTCTGCGCTTCTCTTGCTTCTTTCTGCATTTCTTCGGCCTCTTTCTGCACTTCTATTGCCTCTTTCTGCACCTCTGTTGGTTCTTTCCGCACTTCCCTTACCTCTTTCTGCACCACTCTTGCCTCTTTCTGCACCTCTGTTGCTCCTTTCTGCACTTCTCTTGCTTATTTCTGCACCTCTCTTGCTTCTTTCTGCACCCCTTTTGCATCTTTCTGCACCCCTACCCTCTTTCTGCACCTCTCCTGCCTCCTTCTGTACCTCTTTTCCCTCTTCCTACAGTTCTCTTGCCTCTTTCTGTACCTCTATTGCTTCTTTCTGCACTTCTCTTGCCTCTTTCAGCACCCCTCTTGCCTCTGTCTGCGCTTCTCTTGCTTCTTTCTGCACTTCTCTTGCCTCTTTCTGCACTTCTCTTGCCTCTTTCTACATTACTCTTGCTTCTTTCTGGACTTCTCTTGCCTCTTTCTGCAACCCTCTTGCCTCTTTCTGCACCTCTGTTGCTTCTTTCTGCACTTCTCTTGCTTCTTTCTGCTCCTCTCTTTCTTCTTTCTGCACCCCTGTTGCTTCTTTCTGTACTAGTCTTCCCTCTTTCTGCACCTCTCTTGTCTCTTTGCGCACCTCTGTTGTCTCTTTCTGTGCATCTCTTGCCTCTTTCTGCTCTTCTCTTGCCTCTTTCTGCACTTTTTCTTGCTTCTTTCTGTGCTTCTCTTGCTCCTTTCTGCGCTTCTCTTGCTTCTTTATGCATTTCTCCGGCCTCTTTCTGCACTTCTATTGCCTCTTTCTGCACCTCTGCTGGCTCTTTCTGTACTTCTCCTGCCTCTTTCTGCACCTCTCTTGCCTTTTTCTCTGCATCTATTGCCTCTTTCTGCACTTCTCTTGCCTCTCTGCACTTCTCTTGCCTCTTTCTGCGCTTCTCTTGCTTCTTTCTGTGCTTCTCTTGCCTCTTTCTGCACTTCTCTTGCCTCTTTCTACATTTCTCTTGCTTCTTTCTGGACTTCTCTTGCCTCTTTCTGCAACCCTCTTGCCTCTTTCTGCACCTCTGTTGCTTCTTTCTGCAGTTCTCTTGCTTCTTTCTGCTCCTCTCTTGCTTCTTTCTGCACCCCTGTTGCCTCTTTCTGCATGCGTCTTCCCTCTTTCTGCACCTCTCTTGTCTCTTTGTGTACCTCTGTTGTCTCTTTCTGTACCTCTGTTACCTCTTTCAGCACTTCTCTTGTCTCTTTCTGTACCCCTGTTCCCTCTTTCTGCACCTCTCTTGCCTGTTTCTGCACCTGTCTCCTCTTTCTGTACCCCTTTTCCCTCTTTCTGCACCTCTCTTGCCTCTTTCTGCAGTTCTCTTTCCTGTGTCTGCACCTCTCTTGCCTCTTTCTGCTCCTCTCTTGCCTCTTTCTGCACTTCTCTTGTCTCTTTCTACACTTCTTTTGCCTCTTTCTGCACTTCTCTTGCCTCTTTCTGCGCTTCTCTTGCTTCTTTCTGCATTTCTCCAGCCTCTTTCTGCACGTCTATTGCCTCTTTCTGCACCTCTGTTGGTTCTTTTTTCACTTCTCTTGCCTCTTTCTGCACCCCTCTTGCCTCTTTCTGCACCTCTGTTGCTTCTTTCTGCACTTCTCTTGCTTGTTTCTGCCCTTCTCTTGCCTCTTTCTGCAACCCTCTTGCCTCTTTCTGCACCTATGTTGCTTCTTTCTGCACTTCTCTTTCGTCTTTCTGCTCCTCTCTTGCTTCTTTATGCACCCCTGTTGCCTCTTTCTGCACTCGTCTTCCCTCTTTGTGCACCTCTCTTGTCTCTTTGTGCACCTCTGTTGTCTCTTTCTGTACCTCTTTGCCTCTTTCTGCACTTCTCTGGTCTCTTTCTTCACCTCTGTTGCTTCTTTCTGCACTTCTATTGCCTCTTTATGCATTTCTGTTCCTTCTTTCAGCACTTCTCTTGCCTCTTTCTGTACCTCTGTTACTTCTTTCAGCACTTCTCTTGCCTCTTTCTGCACTCCTGTTCCCTCTTTCTGCACCTCTCTTGCCTCTTTCTGCACCTCTTGCCTCTTTCTGTACCCCTTTTCCCTCTTTCTGCACCTCTCTTGCCTGTTTCTGCAACTCTCTTGCCTCTTTCTGCAGTTCTCTTTCCTGTTTCTGCACCTCTCTTGCCTCTTTCTGCACTTCTCTTGTCTCTTTCTATACTTCTCTTGCCTCTTTCTGCACTTCTCTTGCCTCTTTCTGCACATTTCTTACTCTTTCTGCACCTCTATTGTTTTTTCTGCAATTCTCTTGCTTCTGTCTGTACTTCTCTCGCCTGTTTCTATATTGAAATGGGAAGTGCAAGCTGTTAAGTTTAAAAGTCTGCATGCTCTCGTGACTGAGGTATATGTCTACTTTTACATGTATTCTCACATGTGTTATGGATCTGAAGATGGTAGCTTAAAAAGTGGGTAGCTTCTCTTATAGGTGGTCAAATCTTGTTAGTTCTGCTCTGTCATTCGGTTGCACAGGCAGACATGTGTTATGTATATAGGCGTTATAGAGCCCCTCAAATGTACTATTGAATATGCATGTGCCCTGTATTAGGAGCAGAAAGAAATACATGCACCTTCTTGTACACAAATTTACAGAGTATGCTGTTTGAAACACGGATATTCAAGTTTTTGTATTTATTTTTATGTAACATGTCACCAGGTAAAAGAAGAGACACACACATGCATACCTTCACAAACTTGGTCAGACTTACAACAGTGATATGGTTAGGATTGCTGTTTTACATTTGGTAGGCCTAACATTCTGAACAGTCGATGAATAGTGAACCTTCAAGAGAAAAGTGAGGCTTAAGACATTTTGGGAGAAGGATTAGCGATTAGGCTACTTTGTATGAGTCTGTGGAAAGGTACAGTCGAAGTAGGCCTCTTTCTGCACCTCTGTTGCTTCTTTCTGCACTTCTCCTGCTTCTTTTTGCACATTTCTTCCTCTTTCTGGACTTCTGTTGCCTCTTTCTGCACTTCTCTTGCTTCTTTCTGCACCTTTCTTCCTCTTCCTGCTCATGTCCTACCTATGTAGGCATATTTAGAAAGGTTTCAGGGATGTTATAGTTAGGAATTAGCAGTTAAAAAACCTTTGAAATTCACTGAAAAAACCATAGGTTTCAGGGACGTTATAGTTAGAAATTAGTATTTAAAAAACCTTAAGAATTCACTGAAAAAACCACAGGTTTCAGGGACGTTATAGTTCGTTGGACATTTCACTCATACAAAACCAGAGAAATTCGGCCGTTATAGTTAATTGAGCGAACTATAACTCGCGCCCCCGCAATGCACTGCTGATGACGTCACATATTACATCACTCATGACATGGTCAGTGACATCACAGATGACATCTCAAATGACATCACTGATGACATCTCAAATGACATCCCTGAGGACATCACTGATGACATCATCCACATAATATCTGATGCACCTCTTCACACCATAACATAACCTTTGATACATTCACTATAAAATATAGAGTAGCATTCTTGAAACCATAGACTCACCAATTCCAGTTAGTACATACCCATTCACTGATTCATAGGTGTACACACATCCACTCATTCACCCATACAGTCACTCATTCACGCAGTCACTCATCTATACAGTCACTGATATATGCAATCATATACCCATACAGACACTCACACACTGCCACTCACCCATAGAGTTACTCACACACCTAGTCAGTCATGCAAATAATTAATCCCATTGCCAATTACTCACCTATACAGTTATACACACACCACCTCACTTATTCATACAGATACTAACACATACTTACTCTCTTATACAATCACTGACACAAGTATACACTCATCCATACAGTCACGCTCACAATTCTTACTCTCCCATATAGTCACTTATATACTCCAATACTTACATATACTGCCTTACACGTATGTAGTTACTCACACATATACCACTGAGATACCCACTCACTTACGAACACAGCCATATGCACAATCACTCACCAATACAGCCCTTCGCACACGCACTCATGAACCTATACACCCAGCGAATCACCCACTCACACATCCATGCAAGGAGTCTCACACCCCCACCCACTCACACAGACACTAGGGCAATCATACAGGTACTCAGACAACCAATCATTAACCAATATAGACACTCATGTAGCTACTCACCAACTCATGCAGCCATTTACACACCAACTGACAGACTGATACAGATATTCACACAGATTAGTCATTCACCCATGCATTCACTAAGACACGTTTAATCACTCACTTATACAGTCAGTCACTCACCCACAAAATCATCCATACAGACACTCATACACCCACTCATTCTTCAATACACCTTGGCGTATATATAGATAACATTCTTAAACTTTTCAGAAACACTCAGTCACTGGATGATGTCATCAGTGATGTCATGAGTGATGTCATTTGAGATGTCATCAGTGATGTCATCAGTGATGTCACTGACCATGTCATGAGTGATGTAATATGTGACGTCATCAGCAGTGCATTGCGGGGGCGCGAGTTGTAGTTAGCTCAACTAGCTATAACGTCCGAATTTCTCTGGTTTTGTACGAGTGAAATGTCCAACTAACTATAACGTCCCTGAAACCTGTGTTTTTTAGTGAATATATATATATATATATATAGATAGATATATATGTGTATAACGGAGCTTATATATATTAGCTCCGTGTTCCCAACACAATCATGCAGGAAGAAAGCACTCGCGGGAGTAAGTTTGTCAAGTTTATTCTCGAACTACTGCAGAGAACAGACGTGTTTCGGCTGTCGCCTTCGTCAGTGTCACGAGGCACGCCAGAAGCGAACATAATTTAACATATTCCTGACATGATTACACAATAAACATAAACAATGGACTCGTAAGTTAATACGTGCATGCATGCAAAGGCAGCGCCATCTTGGCCTGGTATCAGATCTGCCTATTCTGAGTGGTCTCCATTAAAGTTTAGACTTTAAAAATTAAGACTTTAAAAATTCATTCAGACAAATGCATGTGCTAAAGCATGATTATCCGTCTCCGCCATGATATACAAGGCGAAAACAACCATTACAACATGTGCCTCCGTATTACGCCCTGGATGGGCTTAGTGTCCATACATATTGAAAATTGTGACACAACGGGCAACATTCTGCCCTCAAATGGGCCCGCCTGAGGTAATCTTACATGCACAGTTGATATTGCAGCGCAGTGGAAAATAGCTGGCCACAAATGGGCCTACATTGAATATTCACACATAATTATGCCCTGTATATGTGTAGATATATATATATATATATTCACTGAAAAAACCATAGGTTTTAGGGACAGTTATAGTTAGTTGGACATTTCACTCGTACAAAACCCGTGAAATTCCCCGTTATAGTTAGTTCAGCTAACTATAACTCGCGCCCCGCAATGCACTGCTGATGACATCACATATTACATCACTCATGACATGGTCAGTGACATCACTGATGACATCACTGATGACATCTCAAATGACATCACTGATGACATCATCCAGTGACTGTGTGTTTCTGTAAAGTTTAAATATTTTTAATATATATAGGGAAAGGCGTATTGAAGAATGAGTGGGTGTATAAGTGTCTGTATGGATGATTTAGTAGGTGCGTGACTAACTCTATAAGTGAGTGATTAAACGTATCTTACTGAATGCATGGGTTAGTGACTAAACTGGGTGAATGTCTGTATCCGTCTGTCTGTTGCTGTGTAAGTGGCTGCATGGGTTTGTGAATAGCTACATGAGTGTCTATATGAGTTATTGATTGGTTGTCTGAGTATCTGTATGGGTGCCTGAGTGTTTATGTGGGTGGGGTGTGTGCGACTCTGTGCATAGATGTGTGACTGGGTGATTCACTGGGTGGATGGTTTCAAGAGTGCATCTGTGATAGACTGTATGGGTGGGTAAGTGTGTGTAAGAGTGTGTTAGTGAGTGAATGTATGTCCCAGTGGTACATGTGTGAGTAACTACATATGTGAAAGGCAGTATATATGTGTGTTGGAGTATATAAATAGCTATAAGCGAGAGTGTGTGATTGTGAGAGTGACTGTATGGATGAGTGTGTGCTTGTATCAGTGATTGTATAAGAATGTGCTAGTATTTGTATGAGTAAGTGAGCTGGTGTGTGTATAACTCTATAGGTGAGTAAATGGCAGTGTGTTTAATTATTTGCATGACTGACTAGGTGTGTGAGTACCTCTATGGATGAGTGGCGGTGTTTGAGTGTCTATATAGGAGTATGAGTGCATATGATAGTCCTGTACTGAGTGAACGTAAGTATGAGTGACTGTACGGGTGAGTGAGTGGATGTGTGTGTAGACCTAAGAATCAGTGAGTGGGTATGTAGTTATTGGTGTTGGAGTGTCTATGGTTTTGCGAATGGCAGTCTGTAATTTAGAGTGGGTGTATCAAAGGTTATATTAGGGTGTGAGGAGGTGCATCAGATTATCACGTGAATGATGTCATCAGTGATGTCATCAGTGATGTCATTTGAGATGTCATCAGTGATGTCATCAGTGATGTCACTGACCATGTCATGAGTGATGTAATATGTGACGTCATCAGCAGTGCATTGCGGGGCGCGAGTTATAGTTACCTGAACTAACTATAACGGGGAATTTCACGGGTTTTGTACGAGTGCAATGTCCAACTAACTATAACTGTCCCTAAACCTTATGGTTTTTTCAGTGAATTTCTAAGGTTTTTTAAATGCTAATTTCTAACTATAACATGCCTGAAACCTATGGTTTTTTCAGTGAATTTCAAAGGTTTTTTAAATGCTAATTCATAACTATAACATGTCTGAAACCTACGGTTTTTTCAGTGAATATATATATATATATATAGAAATACATCTTCACTGAACAAACCAAAGGTTAAAGTGACATTATAGGTTAAAGCGAGTTTTTGAAAGAAGATAACAACTAATATTTAAAACTTGAAAACCCACTGAAATTTACCAGTTAGAGTTTACTGAGCTAACTATAATTTGTGCCCCTGCCATTCATGGCTTATGACCTAACGTGTTAAATTACATAATTAATGACATCTCAAATGACAAAATTGAGGATGTCACAGATTACATTACTGATAACACCATAGTCATATAAAATGTAGGGTTACTGAGTGTACACATGTGTGTCCATAACATAGAAATAGCATAATTCTTGGAGGCAAGTATGATTGTGTATCTTGAAAGTTCTATGGTGCACCGTTTACAAATCACTAAAGTTTGGGTTTCAAACTCGATGTTAAACAAGGAAAAGGCTGAGTGCACCTGATCTGGGTTGCAGAAGAATGTTTGAATGTATGTTGCAGTTTAAAGCCAAAGCCTGTTCCAAAAACCTGTAGGGTATCTGGGCAAGTGACATGTTAAATAATTTTAATACAGTGCCATAGACAAATTCTATGTAGCGAGGACATTTATAAGATGTGAATGTTTGTTTCCAGAACTTGAATGAAGATTTTGATGCATTGCAGATTGTTGAATAATGTATAATGTAGGGGTTTCCAACTTAGAGGTGTTTATCTCACACTGTTGTTGTATTTATGGTTCTGAGATTGTATGCCATTGTGCTCATCTTAGGAATGTGTGCAGTGCATTTTATTAAACTATGGAGGGTTGTCTTTAGGGCCTGGCAGCAGGTAACTTTTCAGTGGCATATATATATACCTGTTGTGAGAAGTTGGCCTGGTATATGCTGTCCACTAATTAAAGTGGGCACCTTGTACCAGTCCAAACAACCCCTTATGGAGATAGGTTAAAGACAACGTTTATAGAAAGCTATCCTAGTGGTAGCTATGGAGAGCAGCCTTCAGGCTAAGTCTTGAAGGAATGTAAAGCAGCTTGTTTTACCAGTCTATAATCTCTTGAGTGACCAAATGAAAGAGGATCACACCAGGTATATATATATAAAATATATGTATTTAGTCTTAAACACACCCCTCTAGTCTCTTTATGAGGCTAGAGTTCGAAGTACATACGTTACAAGTCAGTTATCAACAGTAATAGCACAAATACACGTTTGAGCCCTAGGGGCGTACCAAACCATATACCAAAAAAGTGGTATAAGAACCACGACTGAGCTAGACACAAGGCCTAGAGCCTGTAGAAGTGCTTGGACCCCAAGGAACCACCCAAGGTAGTGACACAGGGGACCCACGGGGACGCATGCAGTGTGAGAACACAGCCGCGAGCCACCGTTAACTTCTATGGGGAAAGTCGCGGTTGGATTTTTAAAAGGAAAGGACACTTAGAGGAGGACTTGGAGCAAACCCCTTTAGAACTAGGCAGTTCTAGAGTCAATACCCACGGGAGCACCGGAGTACTCGAGTTACCTCACCCAGGGAAGCCGGGTGCATAGGTGTCTTTTGGCGTCGGGTTTCGTTGTCGTTTTCAATGGCGATCTGCTGCAGCGGGCTGCTGGCGACCAAGTCGAAAGTGTTCGGGTGGATCCAAGAGTGGATCGAAGATCTGAAGAACCTGAAAGCAGAGGGGACAGAGTCAGGGTCACTAGCCAGTGACCAGGAAGGCGATGAGCAGATGCCCACCGATGTCGGGTGCTTCAGGTAGGTTGACAGTCATCTTGACTCTTCAGCCACGAGGTCCAGGAGGTGTTGACGATAGCCAGGAGCTGGATTCGAGCTGTCCCATGACGTCTGTCGATTACTTTGGTATCGGCGACCGGATTGGACCCAACAAGCCTTGGCAACGGCAAGTCACATGGAAACAAAGAAAGGACGTTGATGCAGACCAGCAAGGTCTGGGGGACTCACCCAGCGAAGGTAAGTCAGGAAAAATCTGGAGCAACCAGAAAAGCCCAAGCAGAAGAAGAGTTGCCTTCGGGAGGGCCCACTAGCCAACGGACTAGCAACCGCAAAGGAGCCTCAAGTGGACGCACTTGGAGCTGGCTCACAGGACACTTGTGGAGTGGAGGCCAGTGATCTTCGGTGCAGTCGGTGCTGGAGGTAGGGGCTACTCGGAGCCCAAAGCACAATTTTGTGGAAGACCAGGAAGAGGATGCACTTGCAAAAGTTCTTGGTGTCCAGGGGTCACGGTTTCACGTTACCCACGACAGCTATGGGCCTCAGCTTCGCTGGGGTCTCACGGCAGCCTCAGGGAAGTCTGGAAATCCACCTCTGGTGTTGCAAAGACTTCGGCGTCCGGCAGGAGCTTCACGGATGCAGACCAGACAATTGCTTCTTAGGTGCCTGCCAAGCAGGGGAGTCACTCCTTGACCCCAAGGGAGATTCTTCAGTCCTCTAATCTTGAAGTAGAGCATCGAAGGTCCAGGATTCGGCTTCAGAGTTTCGTCCAGGGTAATCTAAAGTCTTAAGGACTGGGGTCCCATACTTATACTAAGGTAGGGGGTTGGACATACTCTGGGGACCCACCTATTGGAGGGTCAGGGAAGAGGGGTGGTTACACCCATTCCCTTTGTCCAGTTTCACGCCAGAGCAGGGGCAGGTAGCCTCTGCAACTGGTTTGAACTGGACTATGCACAGGGACACCAAATGTGCCCCAGTGCTGGTCTTCAAAGCACCAGGGAGTGCTCCCGCCCAGCCCCAATACACATTATCCTGTCTGGGGAGGTGGTTACACCTCCCTGCGACAGGAAACCTATTGCCCAGGCCTCCCCTGCCGGAGTTTCGGTCAGCAGCAGGAGGACAGACCCGTGTCTGTGGCAGCGGCATCCATTTTGTGATGCCAGGGCTCTGAAAAGATGATACCGGGTATGCCGGTGTGTACATGTCTCTCCTTCTAGAAGGGTGGAATGCTACCCCCGCCGCCAGGACTGGCGGGGGGGGGGGGGTAGTATTCCAAGGTGTTTGACACCAAACACGACATGTTTTGGTGCAGCCAGTCCAAAGTTAGTATTCTACCGCGAGGATATAATGCACTTAAGAGTATATGGTCAGGCTGTACCACAAACAGCATCAGAGGATTGACTCCGAACGCTGCAAAGGGGCTCTGCTCATGCAGGGGCACCCTCTCACATAAAAACCAAGCACTCTGCCTTCAGGATTGTTAAGGCCTGCCATAGGAGTGACTTATAGGTTTATATGTGTGTGCAATGGTAGTGATATAGGTAGCCTATATCACAGTAAGGGGTGCATGCACCACCTTACCCAGGCTGCAGTAGCAGACCTGTGGTGTAATTTTGGAGGGCCCCCCAGGGGTGGCATAATACATGCTTCAGCCCCTGGTAGGCCTCTGGAGTACCTATGCCCTGGGTACATAGTATACCATATACTAGGGACTTATAAGGGCACTCCAGAATCCAATCACAGATGTGCCTAAGGCACATGGAATCCATTTTAGAGAGGAAGCAGCTAGGCTGGGGTTCTGATTAGCAGGGCCCCAGCCAGACTAAAGTCGAAAAACAGTGAAGCATCAGCAAAAAGTGGGGGTACCCATGTGAAGCAGATCCTACTCTCCTACCCCCCCCCCCCAAATGCAGGGACATTAAACTAACCTTGACCAGTTGAGTCTTCATGTTCTAAGTGGAAGTACCTAGAGAGTCCATCTGCATTGGCATGGTTACTCCCAGGTCTATGCTCCACTGTAAAGTCCATCCCCTGTAGGGAAATGGACCACCTAAGCAGTTTGGGGTTTTCACCCTTCATTTGTTTTAGCCATAAGAGGGGCTTATGGTCTGTTTGAACAAGGAAGTGAGTACCAAACAAGTATGGCCTCAACTTCTTCAGAGCCCAGACCACAGCAAAGGCTTCCCTCTCAATGGCTGACCAACGTTTCTCTCTAGGGGTCAGCCTTCTGCTAATGAAAGCTACTGGCTGATCCTGACCTTCTTCATTCAATTGTGACAGTACAGCCCCTACCCCCAATTCAGATGCATCTGTTTGGACAATGAACTTCTTGGAGTAATCAGGACTCTGGAGATTGGGAGCAGTGCACATGGCCTGCTTCAGGTCATCAAATGCCTTTTGACAGTTAGCTGTCCACTGAACCTTTTTGGGCATTTTCTTGGAAGTTAAGTCATTCAGGGGTGTCACTATTGATCCATACCCCTTGACAAATCTCCTATAGTACCCAGTCAGGCCTAAGAAGGCTCTCACCTGAGTCTGGGTATTTGGAGCAACCCAGTCCATGATGGTCTGGATTTTGCTCTGCAGTGGTTGAACCTGGCCTCCACCTACAAGGTGGCCCAGGTACACAACCTGACTCTGCCCTATCTGGCACTTGGTGGCCTTGTTAGTGAGGCCTGCCTTTTGCAGGGCCTCCAAAACATTTCTGAGGTGGACCAGGTGATCCTCCCAGGTGGAGCTAAAGACAGCAATATCATCTAGACATGCTGCACTATAGGCTTCCAGACCTGTAAGGACTGTATTCAACAACCTCTGAAAAGTGGCAGGTGCATTCTTCAAGCCAAAGGGCATCACCACAAATTGATAGTGCCCACTAGGGGTTGAGAATGCTGTTTTTGGCTTTGCATCATCAGCTAGCCTGATCTGCCAGTAGCCAGCTGTTAGGTCAAATGTGCTTAGATACTTGGCTGAGGCCAAAGTGTCTATTAGCTCATCTGCCCTGGGTACTGGATGGGCATCAGTCCTAGTGACTGCATTGAGACCCCTGTAGTCCACACAAAACCTAATCTCTCTTTTCCCACCATTGGTGTGAGGTTTTGGCACGAGGACCACTGGACTAGCCCAAGGGCTATCTGAGGGTTCAATAACTCCCAAATCCAACATCTTCTGGACTTCTGTCCTGATACAGTCCCTGACATGGTCAGGTTGCCTATAAATCTTATTTTTAATAGGCAGACTGCCCCCAGTGTCCACTTCATGAGTGCACCAGGTGGTCTGACTTGGTGTCAGAGAGAACATATGCCTGAACTGATTGAGCACCTGTCTGCAATCAGTTTGCTGCTGGGCAGTGAGGCTGCCTGCCAAGGCTACACCATCCACTGACCCATCATCAGGGTTCTGTGAGAGCAGGTCAGGGAGTGGGTCACTCTCTTCCTCCTGTCCCTCATCAGTAGCCATGAGCAAGCCCATGTCTGCCCTGTCCACATATGGTTTCAATCTGTTGACATGGAGAACCCTGTGGGGACTCCTGGGTGTTCCTAGGTCTACTAAATAGGTAACCTCACCCTTCTGTTCAACAATGGTATGGGGTCCACTCCATTTGTCTTGGAGAGCTGCTGGGGCCACTGGCTCCAACACCCATACCTTCTGTCCTGACTGGTAAACAGTCAGTACAGCCTTTGGTCATGCCAGGCTTTTTGCAGTTCCTGGCTAGCCTCAAGGTTTTTAGTTGCCTTTTTCATGTACTCAGCCATCCGGGAGCGGAGACCAAGTACGTAGTCCACTATGTCCTGCTTTGGGGGCTTGAGAGGTAACTCCCATCCTTCCTTCACCAGACACAATGGACCCCTGACAAGGTGACCAAACAAAAGTTCAAAAGGGCTGTAGCCAACCCCCTTTTGAGGCACCTCCCTGTATGCAAACAAAAGGCAGGGCAAGAGTATGTCCCATCTTCGCCTAAGCTTTTCTGGGAGCCCTTTAATCATGCCCTTTAAGGTTTTGTTGAATCTCTCAACTAAACCATTGCATGTGGGTGATAGGGTGTGGTGAATTTGTAAGTCACTCCACACTCCTTCCACATTGCCTTCAAGTATCCAGACATAAAGTTTGCACCCCTGTCCGATACAACCTCCTTAGGGAAGCCCACTCTTGAGAAAATTCCCAGGAGGGCTCTTGCCACCACAGGTGCTGTAGTGGTCCTAAGGGGAATAGCCTCTGGGTACCTGGTGGCATGGTCCCCCACCACCAGGATAAACCTGTGCCCAGATGCTGTTTGGGGATCCATGGGACCAACAATGTCAATCCCCACACTCTCAAAGGGAACCCCCACCACAGGTAGTGGTATCAGGGGGGCCTTTGTGGTGCCACCTGCCTTGCCACTGGCCTGGCAGGTTACACAGGAGCGACAAAACTCCTTGGTGTCTTCAGACATATGGGGCCAGTGAAAGTGAGGGACAATTCTGTCCCAAGTCTTGTTCTGGCCCAGGTGACCTGCTAGGGGAATATCATGAGCTAGGGTCAATAGGAAGCCCCTGAACTTCAGAGGTATAACCAACCTCCTGGTGGCACCAGGCTTGGGGTCTCTACACTCTAAGTACAAGAGTCCATCATCCCAATACACTTTATGGGGACCACTAGCATTCAAAGCAGCCTCAGCAGCAGCTTGCTGTCTGAGGGGTTCAAGAGAGGGACAGCTCTGCTGCTCCTGGCTCAGATCTGCCCTGGAAGGGCCCCCTGTCCCTAAGAACTCAACCTGATCAGGCTCAAGCTCCTCTGGGACAGTTCCTTCCTCAGGACTGAGATCACCTCCCTCAAGAGACTGATCTTCCTTCTGAGCCAAGGGGGAAGGCACTGCCTTTACCCTACTACTCCTCCTCTTGGAGGGCACTTGGTCCATGGTTCCAGGATCCAAGGCCTGTTCAGTGTTAGACATTTTGGCCTGTGACCTGGTCACAGCAAACACATCTGCAGGGATGCCCAGCATTTCTGCATGGGTCCTGAGCTCCACTTCTGCCCAAGCTGAAGTTTCTAGATCATTGCCAAGCAAGCATTCAACTGGTAGGTCTGCACTTACCACAACCTTCTTAAGGCCAGTTACCCCTCCCCAGGAGAAGTTAACAACTGCCAGAGTATGGTCTGTTCTGACATTGCTAGCATTGGTCACTTGGTACATCTCACCAAGTATAATCTGCCCAGGATCTACAAGATCTTGTGTCACCATGGTGACACTGGCTCCTGTGTCCCTGAATGCCAAAGCCTCTCTTCCATTAATCAATGGCTGTTGCCTGTACTTGCCCAGATTACTGGGACTCACAGAGGAGGTCACATCCATGCCTCCATCACAGACTAGGACAGCCTGAGTGAGTTCTCTGACTAAGCCAGAGCTCATCTCATTACCCAGGGTCAACCCTACTAAACCCTTAGCTTGAGTACTCCCACCACCATTTGTAACTGTACTAGGGGAACAGGTGCCTTAGGGGCATTGGTGGTGGCTGGAATAGAGTCTTTGGACTTGGTGCAATCACTGGTCCAGTGTGTCTTTTGCTTACAGACTTTGTACCATGGTTTCTTTTGGCCTTTTCCCTTGTTAGACTGTGAATCCCCACCTGAAGAAGATTTTTGGGGGCCTTGTAGAAGACTTCTGGTCTTTACCCTTCTCCCCACCCTTATCAGAGTTTTTAGAATCTTGCTTCTTTGGGTCACCACCTTGGTTCTGTACCTTCTGCCTCACCCTGGTTCTGACCCATTTGTCTGCCTTCTTTCCCAATTCTTGGGGAGAGGTCAGATCAGAGTCCACCAGGTACTGATGCAACAGCTGATTTTGACAGTTATTAAGAATCTGCTCCCCCATGATAAGATTGTACAATCCTTTGAAATCACATACCTTACTGCCCACTAACCAACCTTCCAGAGCCTTAGCAGAACAATCAACAAAGTCCACCCAGTCTTGATTCTGTGCTTTTTGGGTATCTCTGAACTTTAACCTGTATTGTTCAGTTGTTAGGCCAAACCCATCAATCAATGCACTTTTTAAGACTGGATAATTATCAGCATCCTCTTCTCTAACAGAGAGGAGCTTATCTCTACCTTTGTCTGCAAAGGAGAGCCACAAGATTGCTGCCCACTGCTCCCGAGGGACCCTCTGTACTTTACAGGCCCTCTCCAGTGCAGTTATCCATTTGTGGATGTCATCCCCACTCTGGTAGGGAGGGACAAGCTTGCTCAGGTTTCTATGGTCATAAGACCTTTCCCTACCACTAGGGAAGTTGCTGCCACCATGGGACTCTAGTCCCAACTTTCCTCTTTGCCTTTGAAGCTCTAGGGACTCCCTGTCTATAGCCAACTGCTCTCTTCTGATTCTCAACTGAGCTTCCTCATACTTGAGCAGTCTCTCTTTCCTCTCATGAGAGGATTCCCTCCTATGAGAAGAAACAGAGGTCCCTACTGAGGTGTCAGAGTGGTTAGACTCCTGAGAAGGAGATCTAGACCTTCTGGGCACACTCACAACTCTTCCTGGGGGGACAAAGGGGAGGTCATTCTGATCCTCCTCCTCATCCTCAGGAGTAGCTGCATTATCCAGGTCAGGATCATTGTCATCCTCCTGGCCAGTTTCAGAGGTCAGGTCCTGGGTATTTTTATCCCTGGCCCCTCCCTCATCTTCTGCCCCACCCTCTCTGCCTACCCTTGCAGACCCTAGGGGTCTTCTGAGATCATCCAGCAGAAGCATCTCCATGAGACGTTGGGTGTTGGCACTTTTGCCTGTCTTCAGTTTCCTAATCTTGTACAACTCTCTCAATTCCAAGAATGGGAGGTTGTCATACTTGGAGGGTAGGAGCCCACTGGTTCCTGGCAGGGATCTACTGATTCCTGGCCCTGAAGACATTACTAGTGAGGTGTGGTGTATGCACTACCTACTCTAGTTTGGCCTACTAAACTCTCTGGAGTTGTAGAAAGGGTGTGCTAAGCCCTTAACACACAACTCTAAGTTCAGTAGAACTTACTGTATACTAAGCTTGTTTTTATATGTACCTAAGGTACCCTTAGTGGTTTTCAGTTGATCAATTCAATTGAGATTATCTGGTAAAACAATAGCAAGCTGGAATCCCACACGCTGCACACCAATGTGAGAAGTTGGCCTGGTATATGCTGTCCACTAATTAAAGTGGGCACCTTGTACCAGTCCAAACAACCCCTTATGGAGATAGGTTAAAGACAACCTTTATAGAAAGCTATCCTAGTGGTAGCTATGGAGAGCAGCCTTCAGGCTAAGTCTTGAAGGAATGTAAAGCAGCTTGTTTTACCAGTCTATAATCTCTTGAGTGACCAAATGAAAGAGGACCACACCAGGTATATATATAAAATATATGTATTTAGTCTTAAACACACCCCTCTAGTCTCTTTATGAGGCTAGAGTTCGAAGTACATATGTTACAAGTCAGTTATCAACAGTAATAGCACAAATACACGTTTGAGCCTTAGGGGCGTACCAAACCATATACCAAAAAAGTGGTATAAGAACCACGACTGAGCTAGACACAAGGCCTAGAGCCTGTAGAAGTGCTTGGACCCCAAGGAACCACCCAAGGTAGTGACACAGGGGACCCAGGGGGGACGCGTGCAGTGTGAGAACACAGCCGCGAGCCACCGTTAACTTCTATGGGGAAAGTCGCAGTTGGATTTTTAAAAGGAAAGGACACTTAGAGGAGGACTTGGAGCAAACCCCTTTATAACTAGGCAGTTCTAGAGTCAATACCCACGGGAGCACCGGAGTACTCGAGTTACCTCACCCAGGGAAGCCGGGTGCATAGGTGTCTTTTGGCGTAGGGTTTCGTCGCCGTTTTTAATGGCGATCTGCTGCAGCGGGCTGCTGGCGACCAAGTCGAAAGTGTTCGGGTGGATCCAAGAGTGGATCGAAGATCTGAAGAACCTGAAAGCAGAGGGGACAGAGTCAGGGTCACTAGCCAGTGACCAGGAAGGCGATGAGCAGATGCCCACCGATGTCGGGTGCTTCAGGTAGGTTGATGGTCATCTTGACTCTTCAGCCACGAGGTCCAGGAGGCATCGATGATAGCCAGGAGCTGGATTTGAGCTTTACTTTGACGTCTGTCGATTGCTGTGGTGTCGGCGACCGGATTGGACCCAACAAGCCTTGGCAACGGCAAGTCACGTGGAAACAAAGAAAGGACGTTGATGCAGACCAGCAAGGTCTGGGGGACTCACCCAGCAAGGGTAAGTCAGGGAACGTCTGGAGCAACCAGGAAAGCCCAAGCAGAAGAAGAGTTGCCTTCGGGAGGACCCACTAGCCAACGGACTAGCGACCGCGAAGGAGCCTTGAGTGGACACACTTGGAGCTAGCTCACAGGACACTCGTGGAGTGGAGGCCAGTGATCTTAGGTGCAGTTGGTGCTGGAGGCGGGGGCTACTTGGAGCCCAAAGCACAACCTCGTGGGAGACCAGGAAGAGGATGCACTTGCAAAAGTTCTTGGTGTCCAGGGGTCACAGTTCCACGTTACCCACGAAAGCTACGGGCCTCAGCTTCGCTGGGGTCTCAGGGCAACCTCGGGCAAATCTGGAAATCCACCTCTGGTGTTGCAAAGACTTCGGCGTCCGGCGGGAGCTTCAGCGATGTAGACCGGACAATTGCTTCTTAGGTGGCTGCCAAACAGGGGAGTCACTCCTTGACCCCAAGGGAGATTCTTGAGTCCTCTAATCTTGAAGTAGAGCATCGAAGGTCCAGGATTCGGCTTCAGAGTTTCGTCCAGGATAATCTAAAGTCCTAAGGACTGGGGTCCCATACTTATACTAAGGTAGGGGGTTGGACATACTCTGGGGACCCACCTATGGGACGGTCAGGGAAGAGGGGTGGTTACACCCATTCCCTTTGTCCAGTTTCACGCCAGAGCAGGGGAGGTAGCCCCTGCAACCGGTTTGAACTGGACTATGCACAGGGACACCAAATGTGCCCCAGTGCTGGTCTTCAAAGCACCAGGGAGTGCTCCCGCCCAGCCCCAATACACATTATCCTGTCTGGGGAGGTGGTTACACCTCCCTGCGACAGGAAACCTATTGTCCAGGCCTCCCCTGCCGGAGTTTCGGTCAGCAGCAGGAGGCCAGACCCGTGTCTGTGGCAGCGGCATCCATTTTGTGATGCCTAGGCGCTGAAAAGATGATACCGGGTATGCCGGTGTGTACATGTCTCTCCCTCTAGAAGGGTGGAATGCTACCCCCGCCGCCAGGACTGGCGGGGGGGGGGTAGTATTCCAAGGTGTTTGACACCAAACACGACATGTTTTGGTGCAGCCAGTCCAAAGTTAGTATTCTACCGCGAGGATATAATGCACTTAAGAGTATATGGTCAGGCTGTACCACAAACAGCATCAGAGGATTGACTCCGAACGCTGCAAAGGGGCTCTGCTCATGCAGGGGCACCCTCTCACATAAAAACCAAGCACTCTGCCTTCAGGATTGTTAAGGCCTGCCATAGGAGTGACTTATAGGTTTATATGTGTGTGCAATGGTAGTGATATAGGTAGCCTATATCACAGTAAGGGGTGCATGCACTACCTTACCCAGGCTGCAGTAGCAGACCTGTGGTGTAATTTTGGAGGGCCCCCCAGGGGTGGCATAATACATGCTTCAGCCCCTGGTAGGCCTCTGGAGTACCTATGCCCTGGGTACATAGTATACCATATACTAGGGACTTATAAGGGCACTCCAGAATCCAATCACAGATGTGCCTAAGGCACATGAAATCTATTTTTAGAGAGGAAGCAGCTAGGCTGGGGTTCTGATTAGCAGGGCCCCAGCCAGACTAAAGTCGAAAAACAGTGAAGCATCAGCAAAAAGTGGGGGTACCCATGTGAAGCAGATCCTACTCTCCTACACAACCCCCCAAATGCAGGGACATTAAACTAACCTTGACCAGTTGAGTCTTCATGTTCTAAGTGGAAGTACCTAGAGAGTCCATCTGCATTGGCATGGTTACTCCCAGGTCTATGCTCCACTGTAAAGTCCATCCCCTGTAGGAAATGGACCACCTAAGCAGTTTGGGGTTTTCACCCTTCATTTGTTTTAGCCATAAGAGGGGCTTATGGTCTGTTTGAACAAGGAAGTGGTACCAAACAAGTATGGCCTCAACTTCTTCAGAGCCCAGACCACAGCAAAGGCCTCCCTCTCAATGGCTGACCAACGTTTCTCTCTAGGGGTCAGCCTTCTGCTAATGAAAGCTACTGGCTGATCCTGACCTTCTTCATTCAATTGTGACAGTACAGCCCCTACCCCCAATTCAGATGCATCTGTTTGGACAATGAACTTCTTGGAGTAATCAGGACTCTGGAGAATGGGAGCAGTGCACATGGCCTGCTTCAGGTCATCAAATGCCTTTTGACAGTTAGCTGTCCACTGAACCTTTTTGGGCATTTTCTTGGAAGTTAAGTCATTCAGGGGTGTCACTATTGATCCATACCCCTTGACAAATCTCCTATAGTACCCAGTCAGGCCTAAGAAGGCTCTCACCTGAGTCTGGGTAGTTGGAGCAACCCAGTCCATGATGGTCTGGGTTTTGCTCTGCAGTGGTTGAACCTGGCCTCCACCTACAAGGTGACCCAGGTACATAACCTGACTCTGCCCTATCTGGCACTTGGTAGCCTTGATAGTGAGGCCTGCCTTTTGCAGGGCCTCCAAAACATTTCTGAGGTGGACCAGGTGATCCTCCCAGGTGGAGCTAAAGACAGCAATATCATCTAGATATGCTGCACTATAGGCTTCCAGACCTGTAAGGACTGTATTCACCAACCTCTGAAAAGTGGCAGGTGCATTCTTCAAGCCAAAGGGCATCACCACAAATTGATAGTGCCCACTAGGGGTTGAGAATGCTGTTTTTGGCTTTGCATCATCAGCTAGCCTGATCTGCCAGTAGCCAGCTGTTAGGTCAAATGTGCTTAGATACTTGGCTGAGGCCAATGTGTCTATTAGCTCATCTGCCCTGGGTACTGGATGGGCATCAGTCCTAGTGACTGCATTGAGACCCCTGTAGTCCACACAAAACCTCATCTCTCTTTTCCCACCACTGGTGTGAGGTTTTGGCACAAGGACCACTGGACTAGCCCAAGGGCTATCTGAGGGTTCAATAACTCCCAAATCCAACATCTTCTGGACTTCTGTCCTGATACAGTCCCTGACATGGTCAGGTTGCCTATAAATCTTATTTTTAATAGGCAGACTGCCCCCAGTGTCCACTTCATGAGTGCACCAGGTGGTCTGACTTGGTGTCAGAGAGAACATATGTCTGAACTGATTGAGCACCTGTCTGCAATCAGTTTGCTGCTGGGCAGTGAGGCTGCCTGCCAAGGCTACACCATCCACTGACCCATCATCAGGGTTCTGTGAGAGCAGGTCAGGGAGTGGGTCACTCTCTTCCTCCTGTCCCTCATCAGTAGCCATGAGCAAGCCCATGTCTGCCCTGTCCACATATGGTTTCAATCTGTTGACATGGAGAACCCTGTGGGGACTCCTGGGTGTTCCTAGGTCTACTAAATAGGTAACCTCACCCTTCTGTTCAACAATGGTATGGGGTCCACTCCATTTGTCTTGGAGAGCTGCTGGGGCCACTTGCTCCAACACCCATACCTTCTGTCCTGGCTGGTAAACAGTCTGTACAGCCTTTTGGTTATGCCAGGCTTTTTGCAGTTCCTGGCTAGCCTCAAGGTTTTTAGTTGCCTTTTTCATGTACTCAGCCATCCGGGAGCGGAGACCAAGTACGTAGTCCACTATGTCCTGCTTTGGGGGCTTGAGAGGTAACTCCCATCCTTCCTTCACCAGACACAATGGACCCCTGAAAAGGTGACCAAACAAAAGTTCAAAAGGGCTGTAGCCAACCCCTTTTGAGGCACCTCCCTGTATGCAAACAAAAGGCAGGGCAAGAGTATGTCCCATCTTCGCCTAAGCTTTTCTGGGAGCCCTTTAATCATGCCCTTTAAGGTTTTGTTGAATCTCTCAACTAAACCATTGCATTGTGGGTGATAGGGTGTGGTGAATTTGTAAGTCACTCCACACTCCTTCCACATTGCCTTCAAGTATCCAGACATAAAGTTTGCACCCCTGTCTGATACAACCTCCTTAGGGAAGCCCACTCTTGAGAAAATTCCCAGGAGGGCTCTTGCCACCACAGGTGCTGTAGTGGTCCTAAGGGGAATAGCCTCTGGGTACCTGGTGGCATGGTCCCCCACCACCAGGATAAACCTGTGCCCAGATGCTGTTTGGGGATCCATGGGACCAACAATGTCAATCCCCACCCTCTCAAAGGGAACCCCCACCACAGGTAGTGGTATCAGGGGGGCCTTTGTGGTGCCACCTGCCTTGCCACTGGCCTGGCAGGTTACACAGGAGCGACAAAACTCCTTGGTGTCTTCAGACATGTGGGGCCAGTGAAAGTGAGGGACAATTCTGTCCCAAGTCTTGTTCTGGCCCAGGTGACCTGCTAGGGGAATATCATGGGCTATGGTCAATAGGAAGCCCCTGAACTTCAGAGGTATAACCAACCTCCTGGTGGCACCAGGCTTGGGGTCTCTACACTCTGAGTACAAGAGTCCATCATCCCAATACACTTTATGGGGACCACTAGCATTCCCAGCAGCCTCAGCAGCAGCTTGCTGTCTGAGGGGTTCAAGAGAGGGGCAGCTCTGCTGCTCCTGGCTCAGATCTGCCCTGGAAGGGCCCCCTGTCCTTTAGAACTCAACCTGATCAGGCTCAAGCTCCTCTGGGACAGTTCCTTCCTCAGGACTGAGATCACCTCCCTCAAGAGACTGATCTTCCTTCTGAGCCAAGGGGGAAGGCACTGCCTTTACCCTACTACTCCTCCTCTTGGAGGGCACTTGGTCCATGGTTCCAGGATCCAAGGCCTGTTCAGTGTTAGACATTTTGGCCTGTGACCTGGTCACAGCAAACACATCTGCAGGGATGCCCAGCATTTCTGCATGGGTCCTGAGCTCCACTTCTGCCCAAGCTGAAGTTTCTAGATCATTGCCAAGCAAGCATTCAACTGGTAGGTCTGCACTTACCACAACCTTCTTAAGGCCAGTTACCCCTCCCCAGGAGAAGTTAACAACTGCCAGAGTATGGTCTGTTCTGACATTGCTAGCATTGGTCACTTGGTACATCTCACCAAGTATAATCTGCCCAGGATCTACAAGATCTTGTGTCACCATGGTGACACTGGCTCCTGTGTCCCTGAATGCCAAAGCCTCTCTTCCATTAATCAATGGCTGTTGCCTGTACTTGCCCAGATTACTGGGACTCACAGAGGAGGTCACATCCATGCCTCCATCACAGACTAGGACAGCCTGAGTGAGTTCTCTGACTAAGCCAGAGCTCATCTCATTACCCAGGGTCAACCCTACTAAACCCTTAGCTTGAGTACTCCCACCACCATTTGTAACTGTACTAGGGGGAACAGGTGCCTTAGGGCCATTGGTGGTGGCTGGAATAGAGTCTTTGGACTTGGTGCAATCACTGGTCCAGTGTGTCTTTTGCTTACAGACTTTGTACCATGGTTTCTTTTGGCCTTTTCCCTTGTTAGACTGTGAATCCCCACCTGAAGAAGATTTTTGGGGGCCTAGTGAAGACTTCTGGTCTTTACCCTTCTCCCCACCCTTATCAGAGTTTTTAGAATCTTGCTTCTTTGGGTCACCACCTTGGTTCTGTACCTTCTGCCTCACCCTGGTTCTGACCCATTTGTCTGCCTTCTTTCCCAATTCTTGGGGAGAGGTCAGATCAGAGTCCACCAGGTACTGATGCAACAGCTGATTTTGACAGTTATTAAGAATCTGCTCCCTCATGATAAGATTGTACAATCCTTTGAAGTCACATACCTTACTGCCCACTAACCAACCTTCCAGAGCCTTAGCAGAACAATCAACAAAGTCCACCCAGTCTTGATTCTGTGCTTTTTGGGTATTTCTGAACTTTAACCTGTATTGTTCAGTTGTTAGGCCAAACCCATCAATCAATGCACTTTTTAAGACTGGATAATTATCAGCATCCTCTTCTCTAACAGAGAGGAGCTTATCTCTACCTTTGTCTGCAAAGGAGAGCCACAAGATTGCTGCCCACTGCTCCTGAGGGACCCTCTGTACTTTACAGGCCCTCTCCAGTGCAGTTATCCGTTTGTGGATGTCATCCCCACTCTGGTAGGGAGGGACAATCTTGCTCAGGTTTCTATGGTCATAAGACCTTTCCCTACCACTAGGGAAGTTGCTGCCACCATGGGACTCTAGTCCCAACTTTCCTCTTTGTCTTTGAAGCTCTAGGGACTCCCTGTCTATAGCCAACTGCTCTCTTCTGATTCTCAACTGAGCTTCCTCGTACTTGAGCAGTCTCTCTTTCCTCTCATGAGAGGATTCCCTCCTATGAGAAGAAACAGAGGTCCCTACTGAGGTATCAGAGTGCTTAGACTCCTGAGAAGGAGATCTAGACCTTCTGGGCACACTCACAACTCTTCCTGGGGGGACAAAGGGGAGGTCATTCTGATCCTCCTCCTCATCCTCAGGAGTAGCTGCATTATCCAGGCCAGGATCATTGTCATCCTCCTGGCCAGTTTCAGAGGTCAGGTCCTGGGTATTTTTATCCCTGGCCCCTCCCTCATCTTCTGCCCCACCCTCTCTGCCTACCCTTGCAGACCCTAGGGGTCTTCTGAGATCATCCAGCAGAAGCATCTCCATGAGACGTTGGGTGTTGGCACTTTTGCCTGTTTTCAGTTTCCTAATCTTGCACAACTCTCTCAATTCCAAGAATGGGAGGTTGTCATACTTGGAGGGTAGGAGCCCACTGGTTCCTGGCAGGGATCTACTGATTCCTGGCCCTGAAGACATTACTAGTGAGGTGTGGTGTATGCACTACCTACTCTAGTGTGGCCTACTAAACTCTCTGGAGTTGTAGAAAGGGTGTGCTAAGCCCTTAACACAAAACTCTAAGTTCAGTAGAACTTACTGTATACTAAGCTTGTTTTTATATGTACCTAAGGTACCCTTAGTGGTTTTCAGTTGATCAATTCAATTGAGATTATCTGGTAAAACAATAGCAAGCTGGAATCCCACACGCTGCACACCAATGTGAGAAGTTGGCCTGGTATATGCTGTCCACTAATTAAAGTGGGCACCTTGTACCAGTCCAAACAACCCCTTATGGAGATAGGTTAAAGACAACCTTTATAGAAAGCTATCCTAGTGGTAGCTATGGAGAGCAGCCTTCAGGCTAAGTCTTGAAGGAATGTAAAGCAGCTTGTTTTACCAGTCTATAATCTCTTGAGTGACCAAATGAAAGAGGACCACACCAGGTATATATATAAAATATATGTATTTAGTCTTAAACACACCCCTCTAGTCTCTTTATGAGGCTAGAGTTCGAAGTACATACGTTACAAGTCAGTTATCAACAGTAATAGCACAATACACGTTTGAGCCCTAGGGGCGTACCAAACCATATACCAAAAAAGTGGTATAAGAACCACGACTGAGCTAGACACAAGGCCTAGAGCCTGTAGAAGTGCTTGGACCCCAAGGAACCACCCAAGGTAGTGACACAGGGGACCCACGGGGGACGCGTGCAGTGTGAGAACACAGCCGCGAGCCACCGTTAACTTCTATGGGGAAAGTCGCGGTTGGATTTTTAAAAGGAAAGGACACTTAGAGGAGGACTTGGAGCAAACCCCTTTGGAACTAGGCAGTTCTAGAGTCAATACCCACGGGAGCACTGGAGTACTCGAGTTACCTCACCCAGGGAAGCCGGGTGCATAGGTGTCTTTTGGCGTCGGGTTTCGTCGCCGTTTTTAATGGCGATCTGCTGCAGCGGGCTGCTGACGACCAAATCGAAAGTGTTCGGGTGGATCCAAGAGTGGATCGAAGATCTGAAGAACCTGAAAGCAGAGGGGACAGAGTCAGGGTCACTAGCCAGTGACCAGGAAGGCGATGAGCAGATGCCCACCGATGTCGGGTGCTTCAGGTAGGTTGATGGTTGTCTTGACTCTTCAGCCACGAGGTCCAGGAGGCGTCGACGACAGCCAGGAGCTGGATTCGAGCTGTCCCATGATGTTTGTCGATTGCTGTGGTGTCGGCGACCGGATTGGACCCAACAAGCCTTGGCAACGGCAAGTCACGTTGAAACAAAGAAAGGACATTGATGCAGACCAGCAAGGTCTGGGGGACTCACCCAGCGAGGGTAAGTCAGGGGACGTCTGGAGCAACCAGGAAAGCCCAAGCAGAAGAAGAGTTGCCTTCGGGAGGGCCCACTAGCCAACGGACAAGCGACCGCAAAGGAGTCTTGAGTGGACACACTTGGAGCTGGCTCACAGAACACTTGTGGAGTGGAGGCCAGTGATCTTCAGTGCAGTTGGTGCTGGAGGTGGGGGCTACTCGGAGCCCAAAGCACAACTTCGTGGGAGACCAAGAAGAGGATGCACTTGCAAAAGTTCTTGGTGTCCAGGGGTCACAGTTCCACGTTACCCACGATAGCTACGGGCCTTAGCTTCGCTGGGGTCTCAGGGCAGCCTCGGGGAAGTCTGGAAATCTACCTCTGCTGTTGCAAAGACTTCGGCGTCCGGTGGGAGCTTCAGCGATGCAGACCGGACAATTGATTCTTAGGTGCCTGCCAAGCAGGGGAGTCACTCCTTGACCCCAAGGGAGATTCTTCAGTCCTCTAATCTTGAAGTAGAGCATCGAAGGTCCAGGATTCGGCTTCAGAGTTTCGTCCAGGGTAATCTAAAGTCCTAAGGACTGGGGTCCCATACTTATACTAAGGTAGGGGGTTGGACATACTCTGGGGACCCACCTATGGGAGGGTCAGGGAAGAGGGGTGGTTACACCCATTCCCTTTGTCCAGTTTCGCGCCAGAGCAGTGGCAGGTAGCCCCTGCAACCGGTTTGAACTGGACTATGCACAGGGACACCAAATGTGTCCCAGTGCTGGTCTTCAAAGCACCAGGGAGTGCTCCCGCCCAGCCCCAATACACATTATCCTGTCTGGGGAGGTGGTTACACCTCCCTGCGACAGGAAACCTATTGTCCAGGCCTCCCCTGCCGGAGTTTCGGTCAGCAGCAGGAGGCCAGACCCGTGTCTGTGGCAGCGGCATCCATTTTGTGATGCCAGGGCTCTGAAAAGATGATACCGGGTATGCCGGTGTGTACATGTCTCTCCTCTAGAAGGGTGGAATGCTACCCCCGCCACCAGGACTAGCGGGGGGTAGTATTCCAAGGTGTTTGACACCAAACACGACATGTTTTGGTGCAGCCATTCCAAAGTTAGTATTCTACCGCGAGGATATAAAGCACTTAAGAGTATATGGTCAGGCTGTACCACAAACAGCATCAGAGGATTGACTCCGAATGCTGCAAAGGGGCTCTGCTCATGCAGGGCACCCTCTCACATAAAAACCAAGCACTCTGCCTTCAGGATTGTTAAGGCCTGCCATAGGAGTGACTTATAGGTTTATATGTGTGTGCAATGAGTAGTGATATAGGTAGCCTATATCACAGTAAGGAGTGCATGCACCACCTTACCCAGGCTGCAGTAGCAGACCTGTGGTGTAATTTTGGAGGGCCCCCCAGGGGTGGCATAATACATGCTTCAGCCCCTGGTAGGCCTCTGGAGTACCTATGCCCTGGGTACATAGTATACCATATACTAGGGACTAATAAGGGCACTGCAGAATCCAATCACAGATGTGCCTAAGGCTCATGGAATCCATTTTAGAGAGGAAGCAGCTAGGCTGGGGTTCTGATTAGCAGGACCCCAGCCAGACTAAAGTCGAAAAACAGTGAAGCATCAGCAAAAAGTGGGGGTACCCACGTGAAGCAGATCCTACTCTCCTACACCTGTCAACCTCTTGAATTAATTTAATTAGTAGGACATGTGAAGTCTTTAAGAAAGTAGAAAATTTGTCAGAGATGTGCTGTGTTGATTTACTCAAAGTCCACAAACAATATATGATGGTATCACAATAATTTCTGACGTCATCAATAATGTGGTAAATTATGTCATCTAACCCTTTCATTGCTGAAACTACCCAGCCCCAGAGCTGAGCCCCTTTTCTGCCTCTTGCCACATAGAATATCCATGACAAATTTTCATCTGTTTTTCCAACCTCCTAGGGATACTAAAGGCACCCAGTGTTTGTAGATTCCTCTAGAGCGAAGTGAGAAAATGGCCAAAATATAGCTAAGGTTTGTTGTTTTGGGGCAAAATGGAAAAAGTCCTGTGTCTCACACTTGACCTGATAAAAACGCTACCCTATATGTGAGACTGGGCTTAGGGCTCACAGCAGGAACGGATCAAACCATTGAAAATGCAAGTCCGACATAAGTATTCACATTGTCCCTGGTTTGAGCCATTACTGTTGTGAGCACTAGGCCCTGTCACACAAAGTTTCATGTTCCTCAGAATCACTGGAAGAAAAGCCATTGAATGGAACTCTACCAACTGAAAAATCACTTCTAAATTCTGCTACATTATTCTCTCCCTCTGATGCTGTCTCAGTATCAGATCCTGCCTCTGAGCTGTCCTCCACTACTCAAGTTAAAACCTGGGCAGCAGTCGTCTACCAAGATGCCATCTTTGTTTACTGTTTAAAACCCATTCAAAACTTTCCTTATGAAATAGTATTTACTACATAGAAGGCAGAAGTATGCTTGCAAATCAGTGAGTGAACGTGTGTATTTGTGAGATATGTCAAAGAAGTGGAGAAGCAAAAAAAACACTTAGCTCTCGATGCAGTGATCCAAACAATGTGACAGAAAACTGTTTCCAAAGACGCTGAAAGAGTTCAACTTGTTAAATGCGCAATACCACAGCAAAGTTCATGGGATGAGGGATGATCCCACTCCAGCCATTCTTCATTTATTATGGCATCCACAGGGTTCGCACAATTTTTCAAAAAAAAATAATGCCAACTATTTTTTATTAACATTTTGGTGTTCTAGAACAGCCACCAGTGGGTAGATAAAAACAATTAGTTGAAAATTGGCAGGATTAAGAGCACATGGCTAATCCCAATATCCAAAATGGATTATCCACTAAATTTGAGTTTTTGCTGCCTGCCGTAAAGTGCTTCAGTGCCTCGCCAGGAGTAGCACTATATATAAATGAAATTATAATCCAATACCATAAGTGCCAACATTTTGAAACTGGAAAGAGGCTGAATTAGAAAAAAGGGAAATCTTTTCGCCCTTGACTAAACATTGCAGCAGCGACAGTTTTAGGTGGGAGACAGCTAAAATAAGGCCAAATCAGAGTCAGAATTGGACAGGAACTAGGACCAAGCGTCACAATAAAATGGTCTCCCATTAGCAGAACAGAAAGCTAAACAATCACTGGCACAGCCAATAGGTATGCCATTGACTGCCACTTTTTTGGCTTTCTCAATGCTTGTTTTGGTTTGTTATGGTTTTTAGAAAATGTCATTGTTGGGGAAGCTGCAGGGCACTTGTCAGTATAAAAAGAAATTAACTGAAAGCAAAAATCTGTTGTTAGTTTCAAGAAGCACACATTGCCATGATAGTCCCTGGAACTGATGAGTCCTACATTGTGTGCGGAGGGGCATTTTGTGAAAGGGCAGAATGGTATCACTAACAGTGAAGTTAGCCAATGGCTGAAGTGTGCTGACTCATTGCCCTATTCTGTAGTGAGTGAAAGAAAAATCTGAATTATATATACGTGGTCGAAACGCGTCGTCCTTGTTTGCTGTATCAAGATTAAAACTGCTGAAACTGACCGAGTGGGCTTGTGTGGATTCTTTCTTGGATTTGCTTTGCTTTGGGATATATATATATATATATATATATATATATATATGTAACCTACTGGCAGTAGGTTATATATATATATATATATAGGAATACCCTGACCCCCAAGCCATGGTGTTGTGGTCCGCCTGGGACACGGCCACGGCATAAAAGCATTTTATTTTAAAACAATTGCTGCAAAATCGAGATATTCGCAAAACTGTGGCAAAAAAAGCAAGCGTTTTACAATAACCCCTGGGTGGGCCAGGTCCTGAGGGCATATGATTAAAATAGGAGGGGTGCGCACAGTGTACCTCACCGGGACACTTTTATTATGAATGCGGGCCCAACCGCAGCCCCAGGAACCACCACCTCCCCGGGGCTAATTAAAATTAGGTGGGGGGCATTGCGGAACCCCCCTGCCCCAGGGACCTCCACCTCCATGGGGGAAACACTTTAAAAAAAAAATTAATGCGGGGGAGGCCGTAGAGCCTCACCCGCTGCCCTGGACCCCACCACCTCCCCGGGGCACACTCTTTATCAAAAAAAGCAGGGGAGGCCCTATGGCCTCCCCTGCAGCCCCAGGGACCGCCACCTTCTGGGTCTAAATTACAATAATTAAGGCGGTCTATTGTGGCCCCCCGGCACAGGGACCACCACCTCCCTGGGCCAAATTTGAACAAAGGAGCTCTACATGGGCCTGGGGACGCCTCCCTCAGCATTGGCTCCAGCAATGTCCCGGGGTACCCAACCCCGGGACATTGCAGTTTGTGTGGCTTTGCGGGAGCACTCCAGCCAAGCCATAGCAAACTCTGGTCCCCCCAGAGGTGGTGGTCCCTGGGGCTGTGGGTGTGCCCCATGGGCCCCCTGCACTTATTTCATTTTTGGTCTCCGGGAGGTGGCGGTCCCTGGGGCTGCAGGGAGGGCGTATAGCCCCCGCATTAATGTTGAGTTTTGCCCAGGGGAGGTGGCAGTCCCCGGGGCTGCCGGGGGGCATGCGGGCCCCCCGCATTGAATAATAAATTGCCCTGGGGAGGTGGTGGTCCCGGGGCTTTAATGTTCCAATGAGTGGGCCCTTTGCGCTCCCTCCTAAGTAGTATACACTTGTCCCCGGGACATGGCCCACCCGGGGGCCGATTACAAACGAAGCGCTTGAGTCCGCACTTCATTTTTTTTTTTATGTTTGGCGGAAGTCGCGGATCTAGCCCCAAGTGAGTGTGATATCAGTTTTGGAAATTTCGTGAAGATTGGTCAAACGGCGCCAAAGTTATTGGCAAATGAAAAAACGCTCTTCCTATGGAAACCATGTCCTATCTATCACTACCAACTGCCAACCACCAGTAGATACCAACACCATGGCTTGGGGGTCAGGGTATTCCTATATATATATGAGCCCGGAGATTCCTTTTTTGTGTTTTGCACAATTTAGGTGCAAGCAGCGCAACTTTGAAATAGTCTCCCGCTGGCCCTCAGACTGACTCAGGACCTCCTCATCTTTAGGAAGTCATTGAAAACATGGCTATTCCAGCAATAGCTCACTATTTAGTGAGTTAAGAGCCTACAGTCTGACACGCTTAGGTCGTTTAAGCGCCGGGACACTCAATTGAGTAGCCGTGCGCTCTACAAATTCCGAGTAACATAACATAACATATAACCTACTGCCAGCGGGGAAGAGGACGGTTGGAAGTGAGGGCGGAGAAACCGTCTATTGTCCAGCACTGTGTCAAGGTTTCAGCCTGAACCACACTATTCAGCCTCTCACTTGGAGTATGCAACAACAAGGCTGACAAAGACACTCCTTAGCGCCACGGACTAACTGCATGCTGGGACTTGCAGTCTCTGAACACTGAACAGCGTGAGTGTCCTTGATGTAATGTGAGTCAGGTGTGCCCCACACTACTTTAGGAGGATGGGCTTACACAGAGTGAATTGAAACCCCAGATCACCCGAGGCATTTGAAAAGGCAGTCGCCGAAACGCGTCATGCCGGGTTTTTGAAATAAACAGAGTCTTCAGAGCCCCGCCGTGTCCCCTTGTCTACTTTTACGGAAGGAGATTTGTTTTGCATATATATATATATATATATATATATATATATATATATATATATATCCAAGAAAGAAGTGACTCAAACAGATAAATTCACCAAAGAACAAAAATATATTTCCACTATTATCTTCCAATGTGAATGCAAGGAACAACTACCCACCAATACAAAACAGACAATATTAAATATGCTCAACACACAAAATTTTCAATGTCTCAATGAATAGACTGGACATCAATAACGGACCACCATCAGTGATAACACGGGCCTCTCATTAAGTGTTAAATCAAATTCATATTTAAACACCCGAGTAAAGAGTAGCAAATAAAGAAGAAGGTCTATAGAAAGTAATGAAATTCATTATTGATGTTCAGCCCTAAGGTTACAGATCTTAATCTACAAATCCAACGGGCTTCCATCTGCCTAAGTTGTAGAGTTCTGTCACCTCCTCTGGCATTAACACCAACACTATCTATTGCATGAAATGCAATTTCCTGTTGTTCGGATGAACATCAACAATATGTTGTGCTACCGGATTCCTCACATCCCCATTCTTTATACTATATATTCATTGAGACATTGAAAATTTTGTGTGTTGAGCATATTTAATATTGTCTGTTTTGTATTGGTGGGTAGTTGTTCCTTGCATTCACATTGGAAGATAATAACTCTTGTTCATTATGATATGACTGATTATTCGAACTTGATGCTGGCGTAAAGGTCATGCCCAGCACATATATTGATCTATGGGTACGCTTATTTTCGGCTTAATACCCCACTTTAAGATGGCGCCCAAAGTGATGCCTATATCGAGTGCTAGTTATACTTATTCTTAGGCTCAATAACCCACTCTAAGATGGCACCCAATGCGATGCCCTTCTTATGTCTTGCCCAGCATGTATATCGAACGATGGGAACGTTTATTTTCGGCATAATAACACACCTTAAGATGGCGCCCAATGTGATTTCTATATTGAATGATGGGAATGCTTATTTTTAGGCCTAACAACCCACTCTAAGATGGCGCCCACTGTGATGCCTTTTTATGTCATTTTAGGAGCGATTTTTGGTAGTAATTCTATTCTTATGCTACCTTCTAGATAAATAATAAAATCGATGTGTCAGGTAATAAATTGTTAATATTTAAATATATGTGCAAACGTGTCATGTATAGCGCGTAGATTATGATTTGAACAATCATTCTAGGGACATCTAGTCCACTCCAAGATGGCTTCCCTTCTTATAAACTCATTACTTACGTCGTTTTTGGCGCGATTTTCACACTGAGATGTAGGTGTAACTTTACTAATTAGCTAATTAACTACTTTGCTTGGCGTATAAAAGAGCACGGTGTTGTGTAATCTTTGAGATTCTTTGCTGAACCGGATGACCGCATTGAGACGGGTGTGATCTTCACCGTGAGTATGTTGTGCTACTTAGATTATGTAGATTGTGGGCTATTTTGTAGGTTAGAAGGGTTTCTGCAATGCTCTTTAAACTGTTAACTGATAATAAGCGTCATGATATTGGCGCGCTCTATTTTCTGAATACTATAGAGAGGATCAAGGGTAAACTGATGACCATAGCCCTGAGGCGCTGATGCGCAATGCTTATAATATGAGGTAGTGGGGTTGATTGACTTAGTGCCCAAACGAGATATGTGCAAAGAGAACTGCTAAGGTGTTTTTCTAGATAAATCAAAAATCGAAGTCACTGGCTGCCTAAATGAAATAGAATATATTGTCAGTGCTTTATCGTTTGCCTGACTTTTTATATATGACGTACTGGCCGCTACAGCCGATATTTAGGTTTATGGTGATCCTCATTTGACTGGAGATGCAATTAAAGCCGATGTTAACAACAATCTTTAAATATATATATGTATAATGACTAGTGAATTAATAAAGGGTCTCTGTTTTAAAAAATACCATGGGTAGAGTTGATTACACTTTCAAAATATATATATATGTACAATGACCAGTAAATTTATAAAGGGTCTCTGTTCTTAAAATATCTTGGATAGAGATAGCGGTTCTTGATATATGGCTTGTCTGTGTACTCTTTTTAGGATACACCGTTATCGACGAGCCTTGAGTTGACATAATATGTTTGTGGTGACAAACGCATTTTCAAATCGATTGGTCTAACATACTGACAAAAGCTATATGAAGTAGCAGCTCCAACCTGATGAGAAACAGAGGGGATCATTTACGAGCTTTGTGACACAGTGCAGCGCAAGTCACATTGCTGTGCTGCGTGACAGGGAAAGGGCAGGAATGTACTGTACTGCCTAGCGCCAATGCAGGCACCCTTGCAGCGTGGGCAGGGTGCCTGCATTGCATGCAGGACTGTTTTTGTGCAGGAAGGGAAACCTTCCTGCACAAAAACAATCCTGGGAGGCAAACTCCACTTTCTATGTGTGCTGCAGAATGCATCACACATAGAAAGAGAAAGAAACAAGGAGATTTCTCCTCGTTACGACCTCACCTGAGAAGGTGTAAGATTTTGACGCATCCCAAGGCCTACTAGTTCTTGTAAATCTGGGGATATGTCAATATCAATGGAAGTTGCATAGGTACATCCATGTAACTGCCATGGAACATCTTCCCAGGGCAGAGTTACGGAACACAGCGATTTACCCTGTGTTGCCTTACTCAAGATTTTTTTAAAGCCACTCAGAGCCACAGCTTTAAACATCTGACTAATGGTTTACGTCTCCGTGGTGCAAGAGCAATACAAACCGGGTCATAAATAGGCCCCGGAATGCATAACATTAGCAAGTCCTTTACAGTAGTCAATTTATCTTTGATATTCACAAGCGCATTCGCAGGCACAGCAGGCAGCCGTATGGCATGTCCCATGAGTATTTCATGTGGCAGCAATCCTGTCCTTCTGTCTGGAGTGCTTTGGAGACTCATCAATGCTGAAGGCAAAGCATCTGCCCATTTTAGAGAAATGGATGCACAGACTTTGGCCAAATGAGATTTCAGAGTCCTATTAATTTGCTCAACAAATTAAGCTGAAGCTTCTGGTCTGTAGCTACAATGTTATCTCTGTTCCACTTGTAGTGCCACACACAGCATTCTAAGGATCTCATTAAGAAAATAAGTCTCTCTGTCTGACTCCAGGGAAAACAGAAATTCAAACCGTGGTATGAGTTCTCGCAACAGCAATTTGGCTACAGTGAGACTGTCATTTTTCTATGTTGGGTAGGCTTCCATCTATCAGGAGAAAATGTATCAGTATGTATCTCAACCCGTTACAAACAGGCGTCTCAATAAAGTCCAATTGCATTCTGTTAAAGGGTCCTCCTGATCTACCAATGTGACTCGTTACAGGGGTTCTTCTCCCTGCTTTCATTTACTAACATTTCATGCATCTGTCCCACAATTCCTCAGCTAAAACTCTAAATCAGGTATTGATCCAATTCTGTCTGAACAACCTCACCATGGCATCTCTCTTTATGTCTGTGGGTCCATTAAATTGTCTAGTCATTGGAAATAATAAACTATTAGGCAGTACAGGTCTTCCTTTGGCTGAGACCCAAATCTCATTTGAGTTCTTAACACATCCTGCTCTGACCCATCCTTGTTGTTTAGCTTCTGACACTTCCTCCTGTAATCTCTTGATTTCCTCTCAAGTTTCAATTATAGACAACAACATAGAAAAAGTAGTGTCTGCATCAGATTCATTTGGATACTCTCCGTTGAATGTGCATGCCACAGTTTCACAATACAGAGCAACTTTGTTGGCATATCTGTTTCCAACGGTTATGTAATTATTTTCAGTCCTGTGGGCTATGCATTGAACATATGCAATTTCTTGTGGCAATTATAAGGCTTCCAACAATCTCATCACAAATATTTTATTCCAGATAGGAGATCTGGACGAAGTCATGAATCCCTCTGTGACCATAACTGTCCAAAGTCATGGACCACACCAAAGCCATATTGATTGTTGGTAAATATTGTCACCCTCAATTGGTCTGAAAGATAACAAGCTCTGGTAAGTGTGACCAGTTCTATTACTTGAGCAAAGGTGACTCCTAGAAGCCAGGAGGCTTGTACTACTTCCTGAATTGTACAGACTGCATACGTTGCTCTCAAATTCCACTCATTATCTCTTAAAAATAAACATAAACAACAAACATTACATAGTTGGGCTCATCAAGGAGTTCATCCTTAATATCAGGCCTTGGCTTGGTGCACAATCCCTGACATGAAGACACTCATGCTCAACCTCAGGCAATGGAAACATTGTAGCAGGATTAAGAGTTTGACATCTTTTTAGAACCACCTTTTCAGCAGCAAGAATCAATTGTATGTACTTTGTAAGTCTGCTGTTTCTCATATACTGAGTCTTAGTGCAAGCAAGCAAAATCTCCAGTGAGTGCGGGACTATCACTGTATGAGGTTGTTCCATGACATACTCTCACTTCTCTCAATTCTGACTCCAACTGCAACACCCTCTTTAGGGCAACCAGGCAGGGTCAATGGTAGTTGAGAAACACACCATAGAACTTCTAGAGTCTCCAGCCCTTCCTCGCACTGCAAAACAAGGCAAACCTTTACTGCAATCAGGCATTCCCTAGTGCTAGGGCATGACAGAGACTTTCTCTCAGTTCTAGGGACGCCTTTGAGCAACAATTGTCCCAAGGAAGTGGATGAGGCACACTTTTGTGCGTCAGCCTCAGTAAAGGCATGGCCATTAGGGAAAAGTTGAGTATCCACTGACTACAGTAGCCCACCATTACCAGAAGCCTTCTAACTTCTCTCTCCATTTTCGGTGGATTCATTTTCAAAATAGCAGTAATTCAGTCTTGTGACACCTTTCTTGCTCCTTTCTCGATGAGACGTCCTAGGTATTGGACTTCTTTTAGACAGTATTTCAGCTTGCTCAGGGACACCCACAAGCAGGTCGCCAATATACTGCACAAGAACAGAATTACAGTAGATTTGCAAAGACTCAAGATTCTTTTTCAAGTTCTGATTAAAGATCGATGGGCTCTTTGTAAACCCTTGTGGATCGCGGCACCATGCCAATTTTCTATTTTGGAACCAAAAAGAAATTAAGTATTGACTAATCCTCTTGCAACAGGATTGAGAAGAAGGCTTGGCACAGATCAACCACCGTGAACCATTTGGCATCACTGGGGATGTTAAACTATATTGTAGGTGGATTTGGTACTACAGGACAACATGGAATAAGTATACTGTTAGTCCTGCACTATGCTATAATTTCTGTTCGGCTTTTGCAAGTCCATGATCTGCAAGTTGAACAGACTTCCAACTATCTCTCTCAGAATTTCTTGTTGTAGCATTAATTCAAGCCACTGTCCCAGGTGTGAGATTGAATGGTGGCGTTTATGGAAACTCAGCATTAGGTATAACTGTAATTTGGACAAGTTCTACACCTTTAATAAGCCCAAAGCCTTTACATGAAAAATCCCACACTTCGGGTTTCACAGTATCTTGTACATTGGGTGGTAAGTTCTCTACTGTTCTCACAGGGAATAGTCCATCTGCTTTCCCATGTCTGGCCATTTTAAATTCAAGACCCTCATCATGAATTTGGTACTCAACACCATCTGATGCACAGTATATTGTGCAGTTTATTTTGCACAAAAGTTCTTCCCTAACAGCTTTATAGAACTCGAATCGCAGATAGCAAACTGGTGATCCTCTTCAAATGATCCTAGGACCTTCTCGGTACAGGGTTAATTATTTGCTTATTTGTAACACCTACAACTTGGATCTTCTTTCCCGAGAGGGTTAGGTCAGGAACTTCCGCTGTTCTAAGAGTGGAACAGGTAGCATTGGTGTTGATTAAAAAGGACACTTGGCCATTCATCTCACCTTCTATAAATGGACCACTCTGGTCTACCTCTAAGACTGCACCAAGTATGCAATCTTCCTTCCCCTTCAGGCACTGTCATTGTGAATAGTGGGAGTCAAAACTCTCATTATTGAGAATTGGGAATTGTTGAAATGGGTTCTGATTTTGGAAAGGATGTGGGTTTGCTCTTGGAACTTGATTCGCATTAAGCCTAGTGTTACCTATGTTCTGTGGAGGCATCGGAGCTTGAGGGACTTGCATCCTTGGGGCTTGTGTCTGATTTGGAACTTACTTTCGCTGAAACGGGACATTCTGCATTTGAGTTGGATTAACATGTTACATTTGCCTAGCACCAACTACCCTATTGGGGTTCTGTCGGCACTCCTTCTTCCAATGCCTAAATCTGTTACAGGAATTACAGGGAGTACATTTCTTCAATGGTCCCAGAATTCGGATCAAACAGAACACCTGAATCTCTGCCGCGTGAAACACCAATTCCAGCTTGCATCATCTGACCTCCACTTGGGTAGCCAACACCTTGCATTCCACCAACATTTTCCACATGCGGTTGATTTTGAAACCCCTTCTGTGGCAACTTCGTTTGGGCAAGCATAAGCTTTTCCTTAAGTCCTATCTGCTTCATCTCTTGCACATCACTGCAATATCTAGCATACCTCAGGATCTCATCTAACCATTTAGTGTGCCAGGAAATCACATTTTGTTGTAGGTGCATACTGATCTCTGGGCGCAACCAAAAGAACAAACTAACACAAAGCTTCCCATATCTCCTCTTTCAGGATTTTCTTGACTGCTGTGCAGTTTAAACAATCATTCACAGTAGGCATGCACGGATTCTTTAGCTTTCTGAGTCCCCTTGCCGGGACCTCTCTCTTTAGGAAAGTGATCACTTCATCATGTTTGGCCATCGTTGTAGGAGATGGTGCACAAGTATGTGGATCCCTTGGGGTTTATGCACCGGGCCACTATATAGCTATCTTACACTCAGCCCATAAATCACTCAGTACCACAATGTCGAGGAAAGTATTTAAATCTGTCCAAAAAACCTTTGAGATCTTAACAAATATGTCAACCTGGGTGTACCATTTGGCAGGATTCTCACTTAATTTTAGGAACTTGTTCGTGAATGTCGCAAGATTATCTCAACTCCATTACACATGAACATACCCTGCACCTAGTATCTTCCTCCCGAATGTCAGAACCTCATTTTCATCTGGGGTGCTGAAGGTGGTTTACAATTTACCTCTACAGTTTGTGTTTGCTTTCTTTTCTTTCCCTGTGTCTTCGCCCACTTCCTCTCTAACCTGTCAAAATCGCTCCATTTCGAATGCATTTAACTAATTCAGCAATATGTAATTTCATCCCTGAAGATCGCATAGTGACAATTGCTTCATTATCTAGTTGTACCCTGAAACTTTTCTGCAAAGGAAGAATCTTAGAGAAGTCTACCTCATATTTTCCTGCCAATTCTGGTAATTTCTCATGTGCCATAGCTTTACGCCTAGTAATCTCTTTACTCTGATATATCAGCTCATTTTCCTGGTATTGATTCAGATGAAAGATGTCTAATTTTGGTACATCTAGGGGTCAAGTTCTCCTTTGACTAGTGGATGGTGACTCAGTCTCTCCTGTCCCTCTACTCTCCGGAGTCTACTCAAACCATGGGGGCAAAATCTAATTACAAATTGTTCTATTCCCCCTTGAGTAACTGGAGTTGTGAAAACAAGTTTCCTCCCTTCTCTCAAAGACAGGACATTTTGTGGTGGGTGCCAAGCAACAATTTGTGAATTTTGTGACATCGGGATAAACCCTGTTATGGTTACTCCACCTACAGTTCCTGGACCGGCAGGACTTAAGGAAAATGGTTATAGGTGTAGATACAACAGGAATAGCTAAAGTCTGAACTGATATGACCAGTGACAATAGTGCGAGAACATTCACAATAGAGGCAGAAACAACTGGGGCAACTACAGTAGTAGCTGTCTCAACAGTGTGGCTGCAACTGAAAGAGTTAGAAGTGGTCCCCCAATCTGAGCCACATTCAGATCAACAGGGGCTGTGGCAACAGTACTACCAGATGCTGTAGCACCATCTGGATCTGGTGATTGAGCAACATAAGGGGATGGACGTAAATACAACAAAGCATCTAAGAGATCAACTTCTCAATCACTATCAGTACTAGACTTTTCTGTGGCATTGGTATCTTTATTTCCTGGCTTCAATTCTTTTTAGACTGCTCTGTTGTGAATGCAGTGTACATTCTAGCTCCCTCAACTATACATTTCCTCCACCTATGCTGTTATCCATCCCATTTAACATCAGCGTTAGTATGCACTGCTCTCTTTGTTCTATTTTGATATGTTTCCTTCTCTTTTACATGTGCTGCATGCCTCCAAGCATTTAAGGCTTCATACTGTGCAGGTCTTGGAAACAGTTTCATGTCATATAATATTCTCCTCAAATTCTCAACCCTCAAGTCAAAAGTGCCATATTGTGAAAATCTTAATGCTCCCACCTTTTTAGTGATCTTATGCCATTGACGAAGCCACAGACATGTGTGAAGCACTATATTTATCGCCATATAATGACCTGCTGTGCCTTCTGGTGGAGCTTCCTTGCCATCACGGACAGGAACTCGCATATCACCCTTCATTAAGTATCTAAGGGCTCTAAAACATTTCATAAGTATAGCAAATTAACAATGGAATTGAACAAAATTCAATTCAATATATATTCAGTACTTTGTCTTAATACAGATACGTTTTCACACACAATCTCAACACAATCCTTTCCTCCATGGACCTATTACAACTCAACACCTGATGGTACACCAACCAATCCCAGCACGACACTTTGCACCAGTTGACCTAGCCCACCATGGTACTCTATGACACAACACTTGCTCCTCGCAGTGGTTCACACTCCTTTACAATTTTCTCGTGCGTCAAATTTTTCAAACTCTAAGCAAGCACAGTAAACAAATAAATCTTGTCTGCTCCACTAAAGAATTCAAAGTAATCACTCATACAAGAAACAATCAGAAGTAATATTTTACAACTTCCAAACGCACACACTAATGCAGCTTCCCCTTTTGCACAATAGGGTCTGCTAGTGCCAATCACTATTAGTACAATTAAGAACAATCAGTTATGAGTCCCTATCTCAACTGTGAGGTTGATGACACCTCACGAACCGACACCACAAAACTTAGTAGGCGAGTAAAACCATGATATCCTCTATCTCACGATCTTTAACTGCGACGAGCCAGATAACAACGTCAACTGCTCAGTATCAATCATGTATACACATTTATACAGCTAAACCATATGTATCACTAGAACTCAAAACACACAACTTCAACACAACACCGTAAGCTCAACATAGACAATTGTGTCACACAACCCTATTACTACTCCCTCCTCCACCACTGCAAACGCCTTCGGAACCGCTGAAACCGTTGATCTTGAAGGTTGGGCCATTGACTTTAGGGACATGGACAGGTTGGACTGTGGATGGATCCAATCAGATCTAATTATCTGGACCTGTCTAGTCATCATACAAACCCCGCCATTTGTTGTATGGACCATTGTTAGTCGACAAAGAGAGTGGTTAAGGAGATATCATTTACATTAATTTCCATAGGCAGAAAAGACCAATTGGGACTTCACAGGAAAATGCAAGGATAATTGAAGTGAGTTAAAAGGAATTTATTACCAAATTAGTCCAAATCAGATCATCAGTTCATTAAGTATTCAAATTTCAGACATCATAATTACAGATTTAGATAATGAAGGAGTCAATAATTTCATAATAAGATAAAATAAAACATTGGTAAGAATTACAAATAGAATGGCGAATATACAACAAGTGTGTTCCATAAAGTAAAATCCCTATTCTAAATTAATAAAGTTAAGTTGAGAAATGCATCTGGGTTAAGCAAATAGGGTAAGGTATCAGCTTCAGAAAACCAAATGAAGGTTTCCAGTGAAAAATGCTCAGGCATGAAGCCTTCGCACTCAAATCGTGGAGATGTGCAGAGGTGAGAAAGATTTTCTTATTCAAAGTCAGTGAGCATCTCTCTAATGCACAGAGTATGTGAGAGACAGTAAGCAGTAGAATCCTGGAATCTGAGCGTCCCTAGTCTAAGGAACACACAAATATAATTTAACAAAACATTAGTTGTAACATTTCAGTTTGGTCCCACTCACAGGAACCAATCATTTTCTACCAATCTTTGGGAGTAGGTAAATTCCCATATTTCTAAGGCTATGACAATGGTGCAAACATTACTGCTTCCTTGAATTGTTGCACTGGACTGACTCTTGCGGTTCAGACAGCTCCTCCCACGAGTCGCACTTCCTGCCATCTTCCTCTTCTCCCGATCAGAACCTCACTATCAGTTGTCTGATACATAGCAAATACCTATTCACTAGCTAACAGAAGTCTTCTTGAAAAATACAGCATCTGCAGTGGGAAAAGAAAGAAAAAACAACTCATGCAAAACAACTGCGTAAACGTGTGAGCAGACCTCTTAGCCTTATTTGTTAAGTCGATATTCAAAATAGCCCCTCTGCCATTATGGCACACCAAAAAACCATACATTATTCTGTCTAGAATGACATTCCACTTTCTCCACATCAGGCTTAAAAACCAGTGTGTTACTCATTAGTTGTTTCGCAGTACCATATAGCCGTGTAATATAAGATGACTCTTCATGTTGGCCAGTTTCAGGGGCTCACAGTCATTCATTCATTTTTTTCAGGTCAGTGAATAGGAGGTTGACCATGATATTGATAGCGTCTATTGTGAGTTCCAGTACTGTCTTCAACCCTGTTACTGCAGTGCCATCTTTAACATTGTCACCACCTGAGAAACTCCAGAAGGAATGGTGGAATGGTTGTAATAGTATAGGTGGCTTCCCCCTCGCAGCAGAGCGTATAGTCCCCACGCCCAGCGTAACCAGCAAGATTTTTTTTCGGCATATGGCTGGGTCTGAACTGAGGTGGCGAAGTGAGCTAAAGAACGATGATGGATTCAACCTAGATCTGTGACTGGGGGTGAGTGTCTGAAAAGTTTCAGTGCTCCGTCCATCATCTCCTTGTGTTTGCTTTGTTCGCCCTAAGTTGGCAGTGTATGCCCAGACGTGAGTCCCTTGCTCACTTTGTCACTGGATTCAAGCTAGCCTGGCTGATGAGGTGTGTTACCCCGAAACTGGTCCCAGGATGCTTGTTTCCGGTTCAGGGAAGACCTGGCTTCGCAATTCGGGCTGGGTTGTTCCCATGAGGCACAGGGTCAAGACTGATTTGTATATGGCTGGGTCTGAACTGAGGTGGCGAAGTGAGCTAAAGAACGATGATGGATTCAACCCAGATCTGTGTCTGGGGTGAGTGTCTGAAAAATTTCAGCGCTCCGTCCATCATCTCCTTGTGTTTGCTTTGTTTGCCCTAAGTTTGCAGGGTATGCCCAGACGTGGCTCCCTTGCTCACTTTGCCACTGGATTCAAGCTAGCCTGGCTGATGAGGGCTGTTAGTCCGAAACCGGTCCCAGGATGCTTGTTTCCGGTCCAGGGAAGACATGGCTTGGCAGTTCGGGCCGGACTGTTCCCATGGGGCACAGGGTCAAGACTGATTTGCATAGAGCTGTGTCTGAACTGGGGTGGCGAAGTGAGCTAAAGGATGATGATGGATTCAACCCAGATCTGTGACTGGGGGTGAGTGTCTGAAAAGTTTCAGCGCTCCGTCCATCATCTCCTTGTGTTAGCTATTATAATCCAACATAACTCTAGTTGCAACATTTCAGCTTGTACCAGTGGCGGCTGGTGACATTTGAAAGTGGTGAGGCGTAAAATTATTGTTGTACTGCACTGCGGCGAGCGGGTGTAGCAAGCGAGCCTGAACACCCTATGGGTGGTTCGGTGGGGTTCTCCCCCCGAGAAAATTTTGAAAAAAGAGTGGATAAATGGTGCATTTTCACCAACAAAATATGTACCAGAGGCCCCACCCAACAAAATATGCACCAGAGGCCCCTCCCAACAACATATGCACCAGAGGCCCCACCCAACAACATATGCACCAGAGCCCCCACCCAACAAAATATGCACCAGAGGCCCCACCCAACAGAATATGCACCAGAGACTGTATCATTATATATGCTAGAAAGGTAAACGTGCCAAAGGATATCGCCTTTCAAAATATGTGCCAGAAACATATCACCATTAGAATATGAGTGCCTTGAAATACATCAGTTCAGGGCGTGAGCCGAGAAGAACATATGTTTTATTAGACTTTACATTGCTCCATCTATAATGACAATTGAGGACACATGAGAACGGATCTGCCCATTGGTTTACTAATGGCATTGTAACAGGACCATGGGGGTGGTTATTATGAATGCTTCTAAGCTCATGTTTAGAAAATATCACTTTTATTAAATAACACTCAATGCAGTTTTACAATCTAATGATCTAAAGTGAAACGCCTTCTATGTTTTAGAATTTTGAATAGTTCCTATCACACTCGACATTTGTTGCACAATTTACATGCTAAATATGTTGTTGACTCGGCTCCTGTTAGGGCTCTTAGTGCCGAGCCGGTCCCTTGGGTCAGCTCTATGTGCCACTCAAGTAAGGCAAGAATCTAATCATCAGATCCTAGATAGTTTTATTTACAACAGGGAATAGCCTCCCAAAAGGTACAAGTTCTTCGATTATACCAGGGTCATGAAAAGGATGTAATGGTGGAGGAGAACTTAGTGAGTGTATGTGGGCAAAATCGTCTTATCCTGCCAGTCTTCTGAGGTAGATAAAAAAGAACCATTAACTTGAGTAGCAATGACGCTTATCATTTAGAGCGCTTAGAAGCTGCAGCAGTCCGATTGAGACAGCAGGGGCTCTTTTGCTAGTGCGTGGGGGCTGCTCCCCCTGCGGGCCCTTTCAATCCGCCGTCCGGCTGAAGGAGCAGGCAACCGGACACTAACAGGCATTTATTTCCAGAGTGAGCATGTATGTTCTGAATATCTTTGCGAGGTGAAGTCATTACGCAGGACAGGTAACCAGTTGGGTCTTTTCTTTGGTGCACAAAGGAATGATGCCTGGTTAGGGGTTTGGTCGTCCGTACTCTCCGTAGCCTCAAAGTGGTAATGTGTTGTTTTTCTCATGTAACAGCCTTGTCTGAGCACTTTCTGAGGGAGTTGCTGCGCCACGTTTATGCTTTGTTAGCCGCCCAAAGAGCTCACCACTGCCTCCTTGCCTCCTCTTCATTCATTCCCACATAGTGGTATCTGCGACCTGGGGTACAGTAGAAACAGTGCTCTTACTGACAGTGGCTGTGATGCGTTTTCAAGCATACAGTATGTTTGGCTGCCTCCAAGCGCTCGGTGGCCAGCGCTGTTTGCCTAGCTTTTGATCTCACCACACTAACATCTGAGACCGCAAAAAATATGAGTGAACTATATTTCAAGTATTTCAGCGCCAAACTTGCGAGGAATGCTACTTAACTGGTGGGAATTGGAGCGGAGGGAAGTGTGTGCCATAAATCTGCTGGCCTGGAAGTCCTGGAGAGGCAGGCTAATTTATAGACCCTCTTCCCATAAAGTTTACTCTCGCCGCAGAATCACTTGCAAAAATATGTTTTGGGATCCTAAAATGAAGCGCGCAATGAAAGCCCTAGAAGAGGAAAATAGCGGGGCTGAGCTCAGAACAATAACACGCTGGTTGGAGGGCAGTGGACGAGGCCGAGGCGCTCGTCAGAGAGCGGCAGTGTTGTTGCTCTGCTGCTCTCGCGTGGCGACTGCACTGTAAATACCTGTAAATACTGTAAATACCTTCTATGATGAGGGGAAGCTTGAACGCACGCGCCGGTGGCGTAGCCGGGGTGCCACGGACCATCATACCTAGGAAAAGGCCCCCGTGCGCTTGTGTTGAATAATAATAAAAGCCATGGTTTGAATGAAGCGAGCCCCTTACATCATGGGCCCCCGGTACCGTGCACCTGTTGCACTGATTACGACTACTCCAATGGCACTCGCCCCTACAAATCACCCACTAACCACGAAAGACGATGGAGTAACTTAGCGTGGCTGGTACTACGGGTATCTACACAAATCACAGACAGCCGAGCCCCCGGTTGTGTATAGGATGGGAGTGTTGGGGGGAGGGGGAGGGACGGGGAAATTAACACGTCAATTTGTAGAAATAGCCTAAGAAGCTATGGAGCTAGAACGGAGGAAGTGCCAACGGCTCGGCCTCGCAGCGTTTGCGGGTGGGTTCGCGCGGGGGGGGGAGGGAAGTGGGACGTCACGGTAAACTATATAAAATTTAAAATGTATCTTCCTCCGCGACCGCATCACGCGCCGCCGCCTCAGCTCCTGCTGCTCGAGTCCTGGCGCATTTTAGGCAGCCTCCCTCCTCCTGCTCCCCTGCCATTGCAGCGTTGTGATTGGTGAGGTGCAGCGGACGGCGCCCCAGCCAGGCGCCAGTAGGGAGGCCATTTTGCCTACATAGAGAAAATGTTGAGTGCGCATGACTGCTTTGGTCGGCCCTGGGGCCGACCAGTCAGGAGGCCCCATAACATTGGGCAAGCCACTCCCCCACTCCCCCCCTGCCCTCGAGCAGGACAGCCCACCCACCCGCCCCCAACCAGGCACTCCAGGCACTTCTGCTTTCTCGCATTGCGAGAAGCAGAAACATAAAATGGTAATTTTACCATTTTATGTTTTTGCCTTCTCGCACTGCGAGAAAGCAGTGGGGCGACGCCCCAATGGAGGAGCCGCCACTGGCTTGTACCCACTCCGAGGAACCAATCATTCTCCTCCAAAAGCTAGGAGCAGGTAAACTCCTTTATTTCCCATGTTATTGCAATGGTTCATGCATGGCTACATCCTTGAGTTGCTACACTGGACAGAATATCTGGTATAGACAGCTCTTCCCACCAGTTGCACTTCCTGAATACTTCTCCTCCTCCCGATGAGAACTTCACTATCAGTTGATTAATGCATAACAAATGCCTATTCACAAGCTAATACAAAGCTACTGGAAAATTACAGCATGTGCAGTTGGAAGAAAAAAAGCAAAATATATTGTGCAAAGCAACCATGAAAATATGTGAACAGGCCTCTTATCCTTAAACATGTAAAGTCAACATGAAAAATGGTTTTAATATTAGACTAACTTAATTCATTATAATATGTTAAGTCACATTTGTGCTTATAATAGCTAAGTGTGGTTACCTATTACAAATGATAAGATAAATAGGCACATGTTATTTCATGTTGTTGTTGACCAGAATTTTATTTTCGTACAAAATGCTTTTACTAATAATGTGAAAAGCTTACGTTTACGTAAAACATATGCTAAAATACAAAATTTCTAGTGGGTAATCACATTTAAATGTTATAGGCGTGTAAATGAATAAAAGTGCTGATTTAAGTTAGCCTAACCGTCGATGCCATGTTAAATGGAAAAATAATGCATTAGCACTGAAAGGCCTCTTTTCACATTGAATAGTTGTTTGTGCACAATGATTTTCTTTCTTATTTTTCCTTCAAATGCATTACTTTTCCAGAAGCCTTCTGTTAGCCAGTAAATATGCATATGTTATGTATTAGACAACTGATAGTGAGTTCTCACAGAGAGAAGAGGAGGTGACCGGAAGATTGACTCATGGGAAGAGCTGCCTGGAGCGCAAAACATCAACAATGTAACTTTTCAAGGTTTAATGTCTGAAAGCCTATTGTGCACCTCTGAGAAAATGGGGAGTTTGCTTATCCCCAGGAGTTTGCTGATATTCTGTGGGAGGATGAAGAAGACGAAAGAAAATAATGTTGCAACATACAATTTGTGTGTGTATATTAGTGCTTGTTACTAGAGTAGTAGTCAGATTGCTAGATTCTAGGATTTCTTTCCCGACACTCTGACTGGAGACTCAACTCTGAGTTTCTAATGCCTTTTCTTCATGAGAGGCTGCCTTACTTAGATTTTGCTGAATTGTCTTTTGATACCTTGAGCTGAGAATATTTTCCAGCTTGTAATGCAAAGGCTTCATGCTTGCGCATAGATTTCTCTCGCTCATTAGAAGTCTTCATTGGGTTTCTGAGCTGACACCTTTTTCTCAGATTATTGCAGTTTATTTAGAATAGGGAAAGGCTCCAGATGGGATTCGGTACTGCAGAATCCGATTCGGAACCCTTGTTTCCGACCGAATCGTACAGATTTCCCAACGACCGATTACGATGCCCAGAAACCGTTCGAGCAGTCCAAATCGGTTCCGAAAGGCATCCGGACAGCCCGAGTCTTTCAGAGCCGATTCGTACAGCTCTATGGACACGGTTTCCGGATGAGAGATTACAATGACCGATTTGGACAGCCGTTCCGATTCGGTTTGCCCGAGACAAAACGGCTGCCGGAATCAGTCTTTGGGGGCCTGTTGCAGGCCCCCCTTGATCCGGAGACTTACGAATGTAGCCCATGGGGGGACTAAAGGGACCCCTCTTCCCAACCATGCACAATGTGGCAGGCATCATGGGGTGCCCGTAACAGGGTGCAAGGTTTTCCCCAACCACCCCTTTTTTCAATGGGAGCTCTGCGTTCTCGCTCGGAGCACAGGCTCCTATTGAAGTCAATGCGAGTCCAACCGAACGATGTTGGGAAGAATCATAATTGGTTGTCCCGACTCGCAGGACCCGATTCGTTTGTAAACTAGTCCGGAACCGATTAGTTCGGGACAGTTTCCTAACAACATCGTAATCGGGCCCATGAGGTGCAGTGCTAGGATAGGTCAGTTGGTGTGAAGTTTGTTTGATGAGCCATCAAGTATTAAGCTGTGATAGGTTTGCAAGAGAAAACTGTGACAGGATTGGAGGAAAGTAATGACGTATATTGAATTGAAAACTGAACAAAAGCATTGACATTTTCTGAACTGATTACAGTTAATTTATTGTAAAATCTTTGCAATCATGAACTGTTTCAAAGCCCTTAGAGATTTGATATAGGGTGATGTGCGAGGTCAGTTTGGGAAGGTGAAGAGGCTCCACCGGAAGGTATGCCAGCTCATTATATGGTGACAATTGTAGGGCTTCATACATGTTTATGGCTTCAAGATCACTGAAAACGAAGGGCCATTCTAATTTCCTCAATACAGTACTTTTGATTGAAAGATTAACAAACACTTAAGAGAAGGGTTATATGAAATGAAGCCACCTCCTAGACCTACACAATATGAAGCATTAAATGCTTGGGAGAGAGCAGTTCATGAGAAAGCAATAAAGACGGGTGCCAGAATAGAGCAAAGAGAGCAGTGTGAAATTAAGCTGATGCTCAATGAGATGAAGGGCAGCAAAGATGGGGAAAATGTATAGTTGAAGGAGCTAGGATGTACCCAGGAATAACAACAGATAAAGTTAAAAAGAATTGAAAACAGGGAAATGATGATGAAGAAGCTACAAGAAAGACAGACACTGATAGTGACTCAGGGGATGCCTGCCTTGTTGTCCTCGTGTCCACTGCCATATGTGACCCCCTACAACAAATATGGAGGGTGTTACAACCACTAGTACTACAGTAGCTTCTGCCCCTGTTGATCCAAATGCAATTCAGATTGAAAAACCGCTTCCAGCACTTCCGATTGCACCTGCACCTGTTGAAGCAGCCCCTACTGTAATTGTTCAAGTTGTGTTAACTCAGACATTGGCAGTGGCTGTTGTTGCAACTGCACCAATAAATATTGTTCTGAATGCTGTTGTTCAAGGTCCTTTAGGAGGAGTGGCAGCGAGTAGGGCGAGTAGGAGTGACAGGGTTCATCCCGACATCGCAGAATTCACAAATTGTTGTCTGGATGCCACCACAAAATGTACAATCATTAAGAGAAGGAAGAAGAATTGTCTTTACAACACCAATTGCACAGGGAGAGACAGGATCATTTGACAATGGGATTCAAATTTTAACAGGAGAAGAGGCAGCTATTCTGGGAGTTTATTTTGTGTGTGGACAGGATGCCTATTTTCAGTTGTCTGCTGATTGGGATGGTGTTTTCTATTTAGCTTTCTTGTTTCCTAAAATGTATCATGTGAATAGCATAGATGCCTTAACCATGACACTACCCCACAGACATACAAGTAGAACTAATGATGGGACACAATTATCGGGAGACATTTTTAGAGCAATCAAGCCACCTGTAGGAGTAGTTTTGAATGACGAGAAAATTGGAAAGTTATCAACAGTAGTAGATAAGTTGGCTCCTGCACATCTGGTGCCTTACTAGCTGTTAACACAGAATCAGAGGCTATTATGGATCAGTGACATAATAGCGAGACAACAAATATCAACTCACAAAATTATCGAAAATCTGATAACAAAAATATCGAGTCCCTATACATAACTATAAAAGTCACTTATATCAAACACATAAATATCGGTGTGAAAAATATGTAATCTTACATATATCTATAACAAAAATATCTAAGTCAAGAATATCGAAAACAACAATGTCGACTACATAAATATCATTAAAACAACATTATTTAAACCAATAAACAACAATAAATATATCCTAAAATTATAACAAAAATATATACATTAATAATAATATTTTACTTCATCAAAAATGTAAACATAAACAATATCAACATAATACACCTCTAAGATAGCCCTCCCCGACCCCTACTTAATGGCGGCCTCTGCGGGGACAGGCGAGCAAGACCACTGACTCACTGTCAGTGAAACTGCTCTCCCACCCTCGCAGCTCCACCAGTAAGTGAGGCCTCTCCGAGCCCTGCACTCCCGTAGTGTTGGTGTTCGAGGCCCTCCTCCACCCGCAGGTTATACCTGCGCCTCATCCCTGGTGGTCCAGTGGACCTCCGACTAGTTTCTCTCGCTCCACTTTCTGCCCCTTTCTGCTCCGTTTTCACCCTTCAGCTTTTTCACCCTTTCACTCTCTATAGCACTTTTCTGCTGCTTTCTGCTCCATTTCACCCTTTATCCTTCTCATCCTTGTACTCTTTATATCTTTTTTCCTTTTCTTTTCACCCTTTTACTCTTTTTTTCCTCATCTTTTATTGCTTGCTTTTACCCCGTTTTTCCTGCAGCTGCTGCCCCCGCAGCCCCTCCCCCCAGCGCGACCAGCCCGAGCCAGTTCCCCTCCCCGCTCCCGCCTCCCAGCAGTCCAGCCCTCCCCGACCCCTACTTAATGACAGCCGCTGCGGGGTCAGGCGAGCAAGACCACTGACTCACTGTCAGTGAAACTGCTCTCCCACCCTCGCAGCTCCACCATTAAGTGAGGCCTCTCCGAACCCTGCACTCCCGTAGTGTTGGTGTTCGAGGTCCTCCTCCACCCGCAGGTTATACCTGCGTCTCATCCCTGGTGGTCCAGTGGACCTCTGACTCCTTTCTCTCGCTCCACTTTCTGCCCCTTTCTGCTCTGTTTTCACCCTTCAGCTTTTTCACCCTTTCACTCTCTATAGCACTTTTCTGCTGCTTTCTGCTCCGTTTCACCCTTTACTCTTTTCATCCTTGTACTCTTTATATCTTTTTCCTTTTCTTTTTCACCGTTTTACTTTTTTTTCCCTCATCTTTTATTCCTTGCTTTTCCCCTGTTTTTCCCGCCGCTGCTGCCCCCGTGGCCCCTCCCCCCCAGCGTGACCAGCCCGAGCCAGTTCCCCTCCCCACTCCCGCCTCCCAGCTGTCCAGCCCTCCCTGACCCCTACTTAATGGCGGGCGCGCCGCTGGCGCGCCAAAGGCAAGCCCGTCTGCGCCTGTCCGCGACCCGACCGCGACCAGCGCCAGGAACCCTGGACCTCCGCACCACCAATGGTACAACCCAGCGGCACTCCACGCACTCAACCCAGGCCACAACAACAACTGCAAGCTAGCATCACCAGCCGACACCCACGGACCCTTCAGCTGTCACCGCTGCCGGCACACCTGCAGCACCGCCAGGAACACGGACCCAGCACAACCCGCCCGCAAGAACACAACCGAACTGAAGACCTTGCAATGCATCCTCCTCAACGTCCGATCACTCCACAAACACGCCACCGAAATCTGGGACCTCCTCGATAGCACCACCCCGGACGTAGCATTCTTCACCGAAACCTGGACCAACACCACCTCGGGACCGGACATCGCCATCGCCATTCCCCAAGGATACAAGATCTCTCAAAAGGACTGGCCCACCCGGCCGGGTGGAGGAATCGCCATCATCCACAAATCCAACCTCTGGCTGGGCACACTCTCCGATGAGCCCACAGACCTGATGGAACACCTACACTTCAAGATACAGGCCAGCCCTACCACCACCCTCCGAGGAACTCTCGTATACCGACCCCCCGGACCCCGCGTACCTTTCATCAACTCCATCACGGATATCATCCCCCGCAAGCCATCGCATCCACCAACTACACCCTGCTGGGAGACCTCAACTTCCACCTCGACAACCAACTAGACCCCAACACCACAGCCCTCCTGGACAACCTCCACAACATTGGACTCCGCCAGATCGTGACCGAACCCACGCACTCAGCTGGACACACCCTCGACCCCCTCTTCACAACAGGAAACAGCCACACAACCGAACTCCCATGGACAGACCACCAATGCGTCCACTTCACCTTCAGAACACCCACCATCCACAGACACCAGCACCTGCTCCCACGAAGAAACTGGACCAAAATCACCGACGACCAGCTCACCTCCTGACTCAGCAACTCCACCCCAACCACCATGGAAGACGACGACCCCAACACCGCAGCCCGAACTCTGCACAGATGGATCTCCGACAGTGCCAACACCATAGCCCCCCTCAAGAACAACAACAACACACACGCCAAGAAAGCAGATGGTTTACCACCGAACTTCGAGAGTCCAGACGCACATGCCGCCGCCTCGAAAAGGCCTGGAGGAACTCCAAATCCACAGAAGCCCACAACAACTTCAGAGCTGCCACCAACGCCCACCACCAACTCATCAGAAAAACGAGGAAAAAAGCGATCGAAGACAGAATCTCCAAACACGCGAACAACAGCAAAGAACTCTTCAGCATCATCAAGGAGTTCGCCCAACCCTCCAGCGAGTCTACTGACATTCCTCCCTCACAAGACCTCTGCAACAAACTCAGCACCTTCTTCCACCACAAAATCAAGAACATTTATGACAACTTCGACGAAGACAGCCAACACACTGAACCCTCACCAGCCACCCCCGACACCCTGAAGCCAACTATTGACAACTGGACAGCCCTCACCACCGAAGACACACTGAATACAATGAAGTCAATCCACTCCGGAGCCGCCACGGACCCCTGCCCCCACCACATCTTCAACAGAGCCGCCGACACCATCGCACCCATGCTCCGCCACACCATCAACCGCTCCATGGCGAACGCCTCCTTCCCCGACGACAGGAAACACGCCGCGATCAACCCCCTCCTGAAGAAGCCTTTGGCGGACCCCACCGACCTCAAAAACTACAGACCCATCTCCCTGCTCCCGTTCCCAGCGAAAGTCATTGAGAAAGCCATCAACAGCCAACTCGCCACCTTCATCGAAGAGCACAACATCCTCGACTCCTCCCAATCCGGCTTCAGAAAAAACCACAGCACAGAAACCGCCCTCCTCACCGCAACAGACGACATCTGCTCCCTACTGGACAGAGGAGAAACAGTAGCCCTCATCCTCCTCGACCTCTCAACGGCCTTCGACACAGTCTCCCACTGCACCCTAACACGCAGACTACACAACGCAGGGATCCGGGAAAAGACCCTCGACTGGATCCACTCCTTCCTCTCCGGCAGAACACAGCGGGTCAGACTCCCTCCTTTCCTCTCGGACCCTACACCAACCACCTGCGGAGTCCCCCAGGGGTCCTCCCTCAGCCCCACGTTCTTAAATGTCTACATGGCTCCGCTCGCCCCCATCGTCAGAACCCACGGACTCAACATTGTGTCATACGCAGACGACACCCAACTCATCCTCTCCCTATCCAACAAACCCAACACAGCCAAACACAACTTTCAAGAAGGCATGGAAGCTGTTGCTAAATGGATGAAAAGCAGCTGCCTACAACTCAACACCGACAAAACAGAAGTACTCATCATGGGCCCAAACCCCGATGCCTGGAACGACACCTGGTGGCCCCCCGCCCTCGGAAGCCCACCCACCCCCACGGACCACGCATGCAACATTGGAATCATCCTGGACTCTGAGCTCAAAATGGACCGCCAGATCAACTCTGTCGCATCCTCCTGCTTCCACACCCTCCGCCTCCTACGTAAGACCTTCAAATGGATCCCCCTTGAGCACAGAAAGACCGTCACTCACACCCTCCTCACCAGCAGACTCGACTATGGCAACGCACTCTACGCCGGAATAAACAAAAACCTCACCCGCAAGCTAGAAAATATCCAGAACGCCGCCACAAGACTGGTCCTCAACCTGCCAAGACACTGCCATATCTCCCAGCACCTGCACACACTCCACTGGCTCCCCATCGAGGCTAGAATCACCTTCAAGATTCTCACCCACACACACAAGGCCCTCCACAACACCAGACCAGCATACCTGAACAGCTGACTCAAATTCCACGCACCCCAAAGGACCCTACGATCAGCCCAGCTCTCCTACGCCATGGTCCCCCGCACCAGAAAGACCAGGTCGGGAGTCCGCTCCTTCTCCTTTCTTGCTGCCAGAGCCTGGAATGCCCTACCACTCCCCTCAGACAGACAACATCACTCCCCATCTTCACGAGAAACCTCAAAACTTGGCTCTTCGACAGACCCCCTCCTTGATGGACTCGAACCTGCACCCCCCCTCCCCCAGCGCCTTGAGACCCTTACGGGTGAGTAGTCGCACTTAGCAAACACATGATTGATTGATTGATTGATTGATTGATTGATTGAGATATACATTACACATATTTAAAACACATTTACATACAATAAACATTTATTTTAACAAACAATATTAATTCTTTTCTCAACTCAGATAAATATAATATTAACTAAATAAACTTATATATAATACGAAAATAAAAAAAATCATTAATTAGCATTTACCAACTAAGGATATAACCACCAAAACATTTTGTATTCAGCCTAAAGCAACCAATAAAATTAAACTATACACAACTTTAACCAATACAATAGCTTAACCAATTAAGCAAACAACATAAAAACCAGACTAATTAAAGCAAAAAATATCTCAAAAAACGACAAACATTTGAAGCGGAGGAAATTTTCCCTACAAAAAGAAGGCTGCAAAATATACAACTATACAATTACATCTCCAAGTAAGTATTAGTTGTATTTAAAATAAAATGTATAATAATTATAACTTTAAAAAAGATTTAGGGGTCTATTAGGATGGCGGGCGGAGGCACCACCGCAGTGCTGGCGGTGGCGGAAAATGCCATTTACCGCACGCCAGCAGCGGTCTCCACGCCCGCCATATTAGTATGGTCAAACACAGCCCATTTCCCGTCCGCCGCGGTGCGACGCGAACCGCCATAAAAATGTGCCCGCCACCAATGGAGAGCCACCGCCATGCGGGATGACGTCCCAACCGCCGTACAAATCAGGATGCCCCAAACAGCCAGTCGCACTGCAGCGGAGAAACCGCCCAACCAGAGACGGCGGAAGCACGACAGCGGAGCGCGAAACCTGATTCCCGGTCCCATCTGCCCGGTCCCGACCGCAATGGATCCAGCTCTACACGTCTTCCCGGCACTGTGCCTGATACACTACCAGCAACTCATGCACCGTCGCGGACGTCGCCGCAGGTACGCAATAACACAACTCCGCACACAACAACAACACACAATTCATGGGCAGATATAGGGTTCCTGTGCACACCAGACACTCTGGTGGGGACAGGAACACATCCAGAAGTGTACCCACACATGTCCTACCTCTCACCAAATCACCCCTCCGCATCCAGGTCACCCACCAACCGCGATCTTGATGCAATGTCCCGGTCAGGTCACCGCAGCGGTGAAGACGCGGGAAAACATGCGCACAATGCAGAAAGCAGGGCCAGCACCAGGCATGAGCAGTGCACAAAGATCATAGGGCCACACCTCCACCCTCCACACAACAGGCCCCCACCCCAAACATGAAGGGACATGCCATGTGCCAACCCTGTGCTCCCCCATGCACAATAACCAGCCAGGTGAACCCACACCCTGCACCACACACAAAACAACTAGGGAGACAGCACAGCAGGTGGGGCTGCAGAGGAACACACAGCACAGAAGCACAGGGCCAGGGCAACCCACACACCACACCTACACCACACTCATAGCAAGAAAACAGAGTCCAAGCACAAAATTAACACTCATACAGATAAGGAACAATCACTCAACTGGACACACAGCCTGCCAAGTCACACAGACATACCCCACACTGGCACACAGCCACATACACAGACCAGATGTCAGCAGCAATGGAGGACAACAAATAGGAAATCTAAAGTGATGTGCACACAAATGGAAGGCCAAGGAGCTAATCCACTAAGCATGTGTACACCACATGCAAGAGAAGGAACATATAACAACACCCTCAGCCCATCAAATCACACATGGCTGGCACAGTGAGTGAAGTCAAACCACAGTCACCTCAGTGCAACAACTCAGGGAGACAGCAAGGCAACCCATGTACAGGCACAGGGATGAAAGGAAGGGTCTGAAGTCAAACAGTGAACAGCCACATATCTGTATCCAACTACCTGACAGGTGTATGTCAGCAGCACAACACACAGGGCCCATTGTAACACTCCATGACTGTCAAACACAAGTAGGAACCTTCACACATACCCCACCCCCCCTCACACCTGCAGCACACAACACCAGTGTCCAACACACAGAAGGGTGCCAATAATGTCCAGTCAATACACTGACAAACAACCACACTCCCTGGGGGGTATCAACAACCATCACACACACACACCCAGGGATGCCTGAACCAATGCTTGCACAAAACCAACAGCCAAACACAAAACTCCATAACAACACACACAGAAGTACAACCAGACCAGACCTGACCAGCAAAACTGTGGGAAGGCAATGGGAGCCCAGACAGAACAGGAGTACACAACCTCATCAGTCAGGAACAATGCACAGACAACATACCACAACACAGACAAGAAGTGCATCACCACAAAACAATCATGGACACAAACTGGGAGAAATGAGCCTACAATGATTCACTGACAGACATACCACACCACCCATAAAGCCAACATGGTGTCATAATGTACCACATGCTTGCACATGCACAATAATGACAACTGACAGCTCAAATATGAGAGGAGAAAACTCCCAGGACACACCCAAAACAAGCCCAGGAACAAGAATAGCCCTAAGTGCATGTGACAGACACACAAGTAATGTACACTACACTGGCAAGACACAACTGACTGAAACACAACACACCAACAAAACACACACACTGACATGCAGATAGAACAACACACACAGAGCATCTGTCAGCTGCAAGAGACAACACAGCCCAAACACTGCCCACATCCACATCAAACACACAACAGATGCACATGCCAATACATCACATTGCAAACACAGCAGGACATCAGGGGATGCACACCAGGCAAGGACAAGGCAACATACACTCACAGCACTGCATGCACGACAAGCAGTGTGTGCACACTAAACATACCAGTTCCACACAGATATGAGTGACACACCATGAACACCCACAACATCAATCAGCACAGCACACAGACAACATCGCACTCAGGAAGTGAAGCAGTACCTCAGCAAACACACATACAGCTAACACAACACCCACAGATGCACAAGTCTGGGACACCCAGGTGAAAACAACATGACCAGAGGACTGTGCAGCACAAACAGTTGAACTGCATATGAGCAACCATGGCTGCAAAACAGTACCAGAAAATCACATATAACCAATAGGGAAACTGTCATGAGTGGCACATTGGTCCTGTGCACAGATCAGCACCACAAAGCATAGTGTAAGAAATGAATTGATGGGGAGGCACACACACTGGCAACTCAAGGGGACAGCTGACCTGAGAGTGAAGTGTTGTGTACGTCAGTGGTGGACATGGCAGGAGTGCACCATACACAAATAGATGGAGTGCAGGCTCACAATGGGTAGGCATCAGAAGCACAGATAGGGGATGGTATGACTCCACACCCCACATGCCATACTGGAGGCAAAAAAGGCCCAAGTGACAGCAATGCATGAGAAAACACACCCAAAATGTCAGTGTGGCCGAGCAGGTCTGCACAGTGACCACAAAGAGTATCAAGACACATGGCTGATCAACAAAACACAACACTGAATTGCCAGTCACACACTCTGCATACCCACAATTGCCACCAACAACAAGTTGGAGTCCCCCAGAAGTACAAGGACACACCAACACACTGCACAGTGCACAACCTACAACTCCCACATGTGCACACAATCACAAGCACAGGGCTGACCAATCAAACAAACAGGCACTCAAATCCTGGCTGACACATGTGTGCAGTTGACATTGCAGGGGCACACACACATCAACACTACCGACAAAGTCACCCCTTCACACTGCACACTTCTTGACCACCCAAGTGCACACATAGAAATCAACCCATGTGACTAGGATGACTGGCCATCACAAGATGACCATACACCAACACTGCTGTGCACACATCAAGTAAGATCACACATACATGATGACCCTGGCCAGCCTGCCTGCAATCCTGTGGATAGAATCCCACCTTGTGCTGGCAGTGCATACAAACATGACATGTGTACAACATAGCTAACCTGACAAAAGAATGAGTATGATAACAGTAGTCCATCACAAACCACCATCATTGCACCCCCAAGCCTCAGAGTCAACAAGAACTGAAGTGACTGTCACCCCTGTAAAACCCTTAAAAAGTGAGACAAGCCATTGGCAATGTTGAAGTGGCATACAGAGCATGTGGCACAGTGAACCATACCCACACAGAAAACCCTTTATTCAGCAAGGACACTGACAAAACAGACAACAGGAGTAACTGTCTTTATTCACATATTACACAGATAGGCACCAATAGTAGACAAGAGCAAGGCCAGCGGCCAGCACAAAGTGCAGATGAGGTACATGAGAAGCTGCACAGGGAAGGGGCAAACAGCAGTGAACATCAAGGCCAGTGGCCAGTCCAAGGTGCAGATGAGGCACATGAGAAGCTGCACAGCGAAGGGGCACACAGCAGTGAACATCAAGGCCAGTGGCCAGTCCAAGGTGCAGATGAGGTACATGAGAAGCTGCACAGGGAAGGGGCAAACAGCAGTGAACATCAAGGCCAGTGGCCAGTCCAAGATGCAGATGAGGCACATGAGAAGCTGCACAGGGAAGGGACACACAGCCGTGAACATCAAGGCCAGTGGCCAGTCCAAGCTGCAGATGAGGCACATGAGAAGCTGCACAGGGAAGGGGCACACAGCAGTGAACATCAAGGCCAGTGGCCAGTCCAAGGTGCAGATGAGGTACATGAGAAGCTGCACAGGGAAGGGGCAAACAGCAGTGAACATCAAGGCCAGTGGCCAGTCCAAGGTGCAGATGAGGCACATGAGAAGCTGCACAGGGAAGGGGCACACAGCAGTGAACATCAAGGCCAGTGGCCAGTCCAAGGTGCAGATGAGGCACATGAGAAGCTGCACAGGGTAGGGGCACACAGCAGTGAACATCAAGGCCAGTGGCCAGTCCAAGGTGCAGATGAGGCACATGAGAAGCTGCACAGGGAAGGGGCACACAGCAGTGAACATCAAGGCCAGTGGCCAGTCCAAGGTGCAGATGAGGTACATGAGAAGCTGCACAGGGAAGGGGCACACAGCAGTGAACATCAAGGCCAGTGGCCAGTCCAAGGTGCAGATGAGGTACATGAGAAGCTGCACAGGGAATGTGTGTGACTGTACCCTGCCATGGTCAGCAACACAGTCAGGGGGCTAACAATGGGCAGTCCAGGCACCGCTGTGGGTGAGACAGGTGTGTGAGGGGGACTTCCACTCAGACTTGTCTGTCAGTCGGACTGGGAGGTGGCTGAGTGTCGGGGACAGTTGGAGGACTGGACCGGGGAGAGAGAGGCCCTGCTGAGGTAGAGCCATCAGTGGCTTTGGAAACCAGAGGGCTGCTTGGACCAGGTTGTAGGAGAGTAGGATCTGCTTCACATGGGTACCCCCACTTTTTGCTGATGCTTCACTGTTTTTCGACCTTAGTCTGGCTGGGGCCCTGCTAATCAGAACCCCAGCCTAGCTGCTTCCTCTCTAAAATGGTTTCCATGTGCCTTAGGCACATCTCTGATTGGAATCTGGAGTGCCCTTATAAGTCCCTAGTATATGGTATACTATGTACCCAGGGCATAGGTACCTCAGAGGCCTACCAGGGGCTGCAGCATGTATTATGCCACCCCTGGAAGGCCATCCAACCTGACACCACAGGTCTGCTACTGCAGCCTGGGTAAGGTGGTGCATGCACCCCTTACTGTGATATAGGCTACCTATATCACTATGTACAAACACACATATAAACCTATAAGTCACTCCTATGGCAGGACTTATCAATCCTGAAGGCAGAGTGCATGGTTCCTATGTGAGAGGGTGCCCCTGCATGAGCAGGGCCCTCTGCAGCGTTCGGAGACCCTTCTCTGATGCTGTTTGTAGTGCAGCCTGACCATATACTCTTAAGCGCATTATAACCTTGCGTTAAATGCTAACTTTGGGATGGCTGCACGGAAACATGTCGTGTTTGGTGTCAAACATCTTGGAATACTACCCCCCGCCAGTTCTGGCGGCGGGGGTAGCATTCCACCCTTCTAGAGGGAAAGACATGTACACACCGGTATGCCCGGTACTGACTTTCCAAGCCCTGGCATCACAAAATGGATGCCGCTGCCACAGACACGAGTCTGGCCTCCTGCTGCTGACCGAAACTCCGGCAGGGGAGGCCTGGACAATAGGTTTCTGTCCCAGGGAGGTGTGACCACCTCCCCAGACAGGATAGTGTGTATTGGGGCTGGGCGGGAGCACTCTCGGGTGCTTTGAAGTCCTGCACTGGGGGCACATTTGGTGTCCCTGTGCATACTCCAGTTCAAACCGGATCAGGGGCTTCCAGCCCCTGCTTTGGCACAAACTGGACAAAGGGAAAGGGTGTAGCCACCCCTCTGCCCTGACCCACCCATAGGTGGGACCACAGAGTAAGTCCAACCCCTAAACTTAGTATAAGTATGGGACCCCAGTCCTTAGGACTTTAGATTATCCCTGGACGAAACTCTGACACAGAATCCTGGACCTTCGACGCTCTACTTTAAGATTAGAGGACTGAAGAATCTCCCTTGGGGTCAAGGAGTGACTCCCCTGCTTGGCAGGCACCAAAGAAGCAATTGTCCGGTCTGCATCGCTGAAGCTCCCGTCGGACGCTGAAGTCTTTGCATCACCAGAGGTGGATTTTCAGACTTCCCCGAGGCTGCCCTGAGTCCCCAGCAAAGCTGAGGCCCGTAGCTGTCGTGGGTAATGTGGAACCGTGACCCCTGGACACCGCATGCATTTGCAAGTGCATCCTCTTCTGGGTATCCCACGAAGTCGTGCTTTGGGATCCGAGTAGCCCCAGCCTCCAGCACCCACTGCACCGAAGATCACTGGTCTCCACTCCACGAGTGTCCTGGGAGCCAGCTCCATGTGCACCGTCTCGAGGCTCTTTTGCGGTCGCTAGCCCGTTGGCTAGTAGCCCTTCACGAAGGCCAATCTTTTCTACTTGGGCTCCCTGGTTGCTCCAGGCTTGCCCTCACTTACCCTTGCTGAGTGAGTTCCTCAGACCTTGCTGGTCTGCACAATCGTCAATCTTCATCTTCATCGAGACTTGCCGTTACCAAGGCTTGTTGGGTCCAATCTGGTCGTCGACACCTCAGCACTCGACAGACATTGTGTACCAGCCCGAATCCTGCTCCTGGTCACCGACAACGCCTCCTGGACCTCGTGGCTGAAGAGTCAAGATGACCATCAACCTACCTGAAGCACTCGACATCGGTGGGCATCTGCTCATCGCCTTCCTGGTCACTGGCTAGTGACCCAGACTCTGTCCCTTCTGCTTTCAGGTTCTTCAGATCTCCGATCCACCCTTGGATCCACCCGGACACTTTTCACTTGGTCACCAGCAGCACTTTGCAGCAGATCGCCATTCAAATCGACGACGAAACCCGACCCCGAAAGGCACCTATGCACCCGGCTTCCCTGGGTGAGGTAACAAGAGTACTCCGGTGCTCCCGTGGGTAGAGACTCTAGAACGACCTAGTTCTCAAAGGGTTTGCTCCAAGTCCTCCTTTAAGTGTCCCTTTCTCTAAATTCCAAACCGCGACTTTCTCCATAGAAGTTAACGGCGATTCGCGGCTGTGTTACTACACTGCACGCGTCCCCGTGGGTCCCCTGTGTCACTACCTTGGGTGGTTCCTTGTGGTCCAAGCACTTCTAGAGGCTCTAGGCCTAGTGTCTAGCTCAGTCGTGGTTCTTATACCACTTTATTGGTATATGGTTTGGTACGCCCCTAGGGCCCAAACGTGTATTTGTGCTATTACTGTGTTTAAATAACTTATAACTTATGTATTTCGAACTCTAGCCTCATAAAGAGACTAGAGGGGTGTGTTTAGTAATAAATACATATATTTTGAATATATACCTGGTGTGGTGCTCTTTCATTTGGTCACTCAAGAGATTATAGACTGGTAAAACAAGCTGCTTCACATTCCTTCAAGACTTAGCCTGAAGGCTGCTCTCCATAGCTACCACTAGGATAGCTTTCAATAAAGGTTGTCTTTAACCTATCTCCAATAAGGGGTTTTTGGACTGGTGCAAGGTGCCCACTATAATTAGTGGACAGCATATGCCAGGCCAACTTCTCACATTGGTGTGCAGCGTGTGGGATTCCAGCTTGCTATTGTTTTACCAGATAATCCCAATTGAATTGATCAACTGAAAACCACTAAAGGTACCTAAGGTACATATAAATTAAGCTTAGTATACAGTAAGTTCTACTGAACTTAGAGTTGTGTGTTAAGGGATAGCACACCCTTTCTACAACTCAAGAGAGTTTAGTAGGCCACACTAGAGTAGGTAGTGCATACACCACACCTCACTAGTGATGTCTTCAAAGCCAGGACCCAGTGAGTCCTTGCCAGAAGCCACTGGGCTTCTTCCCTCCAAGTATGATACACTCCCATTCTTGGAATTGAGAGCAATATGCAATGTGAGGAAACTGAAGACAGGCCAAAGTCCCACCACCCAACATCTGAGAGAGATGTTAATGGCTGATGATCTCAACAGGCCCTTAGGGACTGAAGGGGTAGGTGCAGAGGGTGGGGCAGAAGATGAGGATGGGGCCAGGGGTAGCAACACCCCCAACCCCCTCTGGAACTGACCAGGAGGGTGACAATTACCCTGACCTGGAAAACCCAATCCCTCCTGTGGAAGAGGAAGAGGAGGATCAGAATGACCTCCACTTTGTCCCCCAGGAAGGATTAAGAGTGTGCCTAGAAGGTCTAGATCTCCTTCTCAGGAGTCTAACCACTCTGACACCTCAATAGGGACCTCTGTCTCCTCTCATAGGAGGGAATCCTCTCATGAGAGGAGAAAGAGGCTGATTCAGTATGAGCAAGCCCAGCTTGAACTCAGAAAGCAGCAATTGGCTCTGGACAGGGAGTCCCTAGATCTCTACAGAGAGAGAAAAAAGTTGGGACTAGAGTCCCATGGTGGCAGCAATATCCCTAGAGATAGGGAAAGGTCATATGACCATAGAAACCTGAGCAAGATTGTCCCTCCCTACCAGAGTGGGGATGACATCCACAAATGGATAACTGCTCTAGAGAGGGCCTGTAAAGTACAGAAGGTCCCTCAGGAGCAGTGGGCAGCAATCTTGTGGCTCTCCTTTGCAGACAAAGGTAGAGACAAGCTCCTCACTGTAAGAGAAGAGGATGCAGATAATTACAAGGTCTTGAAGAGTGCTCTTATTGATGGGTTTGGCCTAACAACTGAACAATACAGGTTAAAGTTCAGAGATGCCCAAAAAGCACAGACTCAAGACTCGGTAGACTATGTGGATTGTTCTCCTAAGGCTCTGGAAGGCTGGTTGATGGGCAGTAAGGTGTGTGACTTCACAGGGTTGTACAATCTGATAATGAGGGAGCAGATTCTTAATAACTGTCAAAATCAGCTGTTGCATCAGTACCTGGTGGACTCTGATCTGACCTCTCCCCAAGAATTGGGAAAGAAGGCAGACAAATGGGTCAGAACCAGGGTGAGGCAGAAGGTACAGAACCAAGGTGGTGACCCTAAGAAGCAAGATTCTAAGAACTCTGATAAGGGTGGGGAGAAGGGTAAAGATCAAAAGTCTTCACAAGGCCCCCAAAAATCTTCTTCTTCAGGTGGGGATTCACAGTCTACCAAAGGGAAAGGCCAAAGAAAACCATGGTGCAAGGTCTGTAAGCAAAAGACCCACTGGACCAGTGATTGCACCAAGTCCAAAGACTCGACTCCAGCCCCCACCAATGCCCCTAAGGCACCTGTTCCCCCTAGTACAGTTACAGTTGGTGGTGGGAGTACTACAGCCAAGGGTTTAGTAGGGTTGACCCTGGGTACTGAGATGGGCTCTGACCTAGTCAGAGAACTCACTCAGGCTGTCCTAGTCTGTGATGGAGGCATGGATATGACCTCCTCTATGAGTCCCAGTAATCTGGGCAAGTACAGACAACAGCCTTTAATCAATGGACGAGAGGCTTTGGCATTTAGGGACACAGGGGCAAGTGTCACCATGGTGACACAAGACCTTGTGAATCCTGGGCAAGTTATACTTGGTGAGATGTACCAAGTGACCAATGCTAGCAATGTCAGAACAGACCATACTCTGGCTGTTGTTAACTTCTCCTGGGGAGGGGTAACTGGCCTTAAGAAGGTTGTGGTAAGTGCAGACCTACCAGTTGAATGCTTGCTTGGCAATGACTTAGAAACTTCAGCTTGGGCAGAAGTGGAGCTCAGGACCCATGTAGAAATGCTGGGGATCCCTGCAGATGTGTTTGCTGTGACCAGGTCACAAGCCAAAATGTCTAGCACTGAACAGGCCTTGGATTCTGGAATAATGGACCAAGTGCCTTCCAAGAGGAGGAGTAGTAGGGTAAAGGCAGTGCCTTCCCCTTGGCTCAGAAGGAAGATCAGTCCCTTGAGGGGGATGATCTCAGTCCTGAGGAAGGAACTGTCCCAGAGGAGCTTGAACCTGACCAGGTTGAGTTCTTGGGGACAGGGGGACCTTCCAGGGCAGATCTGAGCCAGGAGCAGCAGAGCTGCCCCTCTCTTGAACCCCTCAGACAGCAAGCTGGGAAAAGCTAGTGGTCCCCATACTGTGTATTGGGATGATGGACTCTTGTACTCAGAGTGTAGAGACCCCAAGCCTGGTGCTACCAGGAGGTTGGTTATACCTCTGAAGTTCAGGGGCTTCCTATTGACCCTAGCCCATGATATTCCCTTAGCAGGTCACCTGGGCCAGAACAAGACTTGGGACAGAATTGTCCCTCACTTTCACTGGCCCCACATGTCTGAAGACACCAAGGAGTTTTGTCGCTCCTGTGTAACCTGCCAGGCCAGTGGCAAGGCAGGTGGCACTACAAAGGCCCCCTGATACCACTACCTGTGGTGGGGGTTCCCTTTGAAAGGGTGGGGATTGACATTGTTGGTCCCATGGATCCCCAAACAGCATCTGGGCACAGGTTTATCCTGGTGGTAGTGGATCATGCCACCAGGTACCCAGAGGCTATTCCCCTTAGGACCACTACAGCACCTGTGGTGGCAAGGGCCCTCCTGGGAATTTTCTCAAGAGTGGGCTTCCCTAAGGAGGTTGTATCAGACAGGGGTGCTAACTTTATGTCTGGATACTTAAAAGCAATGTGGAAGGAGTGTGGAGTGACTTACAAGTTCACCACACCCTATCACCCACAATGCAATGGTTTAGTTGAGAGATTCACCAAAACCTTGAAGGGCATGATTAAAGGGCTCCCAGAAAAGCTTAGGCGAAGATGGGACATACTCTTGCCCTGCCTTTTATTTGCATACAGGGAGGTGCCTCAAAAGGGGTTGGCTACAGCCCTTTTGAACTTTTGTTTGGTCACCCTGTCAGGGGTCCATTGTGCTTGGTGAAGGAAGGATGGGAGTTACCTCTCAAGCCCCCAAAGCAAGACATAGTGGACTACGTAGTTGGTCTCCGCTCCCGGATGGCTGAGTATATGAAAAAGGCAACTAAAAACCTTGAGGCTAGCCAGGAACTTCAAAAGGCCTGGCATGACCAAAAGGCTGTACTGACTGTTTATCAGCCAGGACAGAAGGTGTGGGTGTTGGAGCCAGTGGCCCCAGCAGCTCTCCAAGACAAATGGAGTGGACCCCACACCATTGTTGAGCAGAAGGGTGAGGTTACCTACTTAGTAGACCTAGGAACACCCAGGAGTCCCCACAGGGTTCTCCATGTCAACAGGTTAAAACCATATGTGGACAGGGCAGACATGGGCTTGCTCATGGCTACTGATGAGGGACAGGAGGAAGAGAGTGACCCACTCCCTGACCTGCTCTCACAGAACCCTGATGATGGGTAGTGGATGGTGTAGCCTTGGCAGGCAGCCTCACTACCCAGCAGCAAACTGATTGTAGACAGGTGCTCAATCAGTTCAGACACATGTTCTCACTGACTCCAAGTCATACCACCTGGTGCACTCATGAAGTGGACACTGGGGACAGTCTGCCTATTAAAAATAAGATTTATAGGCAACCTGACCATGTCAGGGACTGTATCCGGACAGAAGTCCAGAAAATGTTGGATTTGGGAGTTATTGAACCCTCAGATAGCCCTTGGGCTAGTCCAGTGGTCCTTGTGCCAAAACCTCACACCAGTGGTGGAAAAAGAGAGATGAGGTTTTGTGTGGACTACAGGGGTCTCAATGCAGTCACTAGGACTGATGCCCATCCAATACCAAGGGCAGATGAGCTAATAGACACTTTGGCCTCAGCCAAGTATCTAAGCACATTTGACTTGACAGCTGGCTACTGGCAGATCAGACTAGCTGATGATGCAAAGCCAAAAACAGCATTCTCAACCCCTAGTGGGCATTATCAATTTGTGGTGATGCCCTTTGGTCTGAAGAATGCACCTGCCACTTTTCAGAGGTTGGTGAATACAGTCCTTACAGGTCTGAAGCCTATAGTGCAGCATATCTAGATGATATTGCTGTCTTTAGCTCCACCTGGGAGGATCACCTGGTCCACCTCAGAAATGTTTTACAGGCCCTGCAAAAGGCAGGCCTGACTATCAAGGCCACCAAGTGCCAGATAGGGCAGAGTCAGTTTGTGTACCTGGGCCACCTTGTGGGTGGAGGCCAGGTTCAACCACTGCAGAGCAAGATCCAGACCATCATGGACTGGACTGCTCCAACTACCCAGACTCAGGTGAGAGCCTTCTTAGGCCTGACTGGGTACTATAGGAGATTTGTCAAGGGGTATGGATCAATAGTGACACCCCTGAATGACTTAACTTCCAAGAAAATGCCCAAAAGGTTCAGTGGACAGTTAGCTGTCAAAAGGCATTTGATGACCTGAAGCAGGCCATGTGCACTGCTCCCATTCTACAGAGTCCTGATTACTCCAAGAAGTTCATTGTTCAAACTGATGCATCTGAATTGGGGGTAGGGGCTGTACTGTCACAATTGAATGAAGAAGGTCAGGATCAGCCAGTAGCTTTCATTAGCAGAAGGCTGACCCCTAGAGAGAAACGTTGGTCAGCCATTGAGAGGGAGGCCTTTGCTGTGGTCTGGGCTCTGAAGAAGTTGAGGCCATACTTGTTTGGTACTCACTTCCTTGTTCAAACAGACCATAAGCCCCTCTTATGGCTAAAACAAATGAAGGGTGAAAACCCCAAACTGCTTAGGTGGTCCATTTCCCTACAGGGGATGGACTTCACAGTGGAACATAGACCTGGGAGTAACCATGCCAATGCAGATGGACTCTCTAGGTACTTCCACTTAGAACATGAAGACTTAACTGGGCAAGGTTAGTTTAATGTCCCTACGTTTGGGGGGTTGTGTAGGAGAGTAGGATCTGCTTCACATGGGTACCCCCACTTTTTGCTGATGCTTCACTGTTTTTCGACCTTAGTCTGGCTGGGGCCCTGCTAATCAGAACCCCAGCCTAGCTGCTTCCTCTCTAAAATGGTTTCCATGTGCCTTAGGCACATCTCTGATTGGAATCTGGAGTGCCCTTATAAGTCCCTAGTATATGGTATACTATGTACCCAGGGCATAGGTACCTCAGAGGCCTACCAGGGGCTGCAGCATGTATTATGCCACCCCTGGAAGGCCATCCAACCTGACACCACAGGTCTGCTACTGCAGCCTGGGTAAGGTGGTGCATGCACTCTTACTGTGATATAGGCTACCTATATCACTATATACATACACACATATAAACCTATAAGTCACTCCTATGGCAGGCCTTATCAATCCTGAAGGCAGAGTGCGTGGTTCCTATGTGAGAGGGTGCCCCTGCATGAGCAGGGCCCCTCTGCAGCGTTCGGAGACCCTTCTCTGATGCTGTTTGTAGTGCAGCCTGACCATATACTCTTAAGCGCATTATAACCTCGCGTTAAATGCTAACTTTGGGATGGCAGCACGGAAACATGTCGTGTTTGGTGTCAAACATCTTGGAATACTACCCCCCGCCAGTTCTGGCGGCGGGGGTAGCATTCCACCCTTCTAGAGGGAAAGACATGTACACACCGGTATGCCCGGTACTGACTTTCCAAGCCCTGGCATCACAAAATGGATGCCGCTGCCACAGACACGAGTCTGGCCTCCTGCTGCTGACCGAAACTCCGGCAGGGGAGGCCTGGACACAGGTTTCCTGTCCCAGGGAGGTGTGACCACCTCCCCAGACAGGATAGTGTGTATTGGGGCTGGGCGGGAGCACTCTCGGGTGCTTTGAAGTCCTGCACTGGGGGCACATTTGGTGTCCCTGTGCATACACCAGTTCAAACCGGATCAGGGGCTTCCAGCCCCTGCTTTGGCGCGAACTGGACAAAGGGAAAGGGGTGTAGCCACCCTCTGCCCTGACCCACCCATAGGTGGGACCACAGAGTAAGTCCAACCCCTAAACTTAGTATAAGTATGGGACCCCAGTCCTTAGGACTTTAGATTATCCCTGGACGAAACTCTGACACAGAATCCTGGACCTTCGACGCTCTACTTTAAGATTAGAGGACTGAAGAATCTCCCTTGGGGTCAAGGAGTGACTCCCCTGCTTGGCAGGCACCAAAGAAGCAATTGTCCGGTCTGCATCGCTGAAGCTCCTGTCGGACGCCGAAGTCTTTGCATCACCAGAGGTAGATTTCCAGACTTCCCCGAGGCTGCCCTGAGTCCCCAGCAAAGCTGAGGCCCGTAGCTGTCGTGAGTAATGTGGAACCGCGACCCCTGGACACCACTTGCATTTGCAAGTGCATCCTCTTCTGGGTCTCCCATGAAGTCGTTCTTTGGGCTCCGAGTAGCCCCAGCCTCCAGCACCAACTACACCAAAGATCACTGGCCTCCACTCCACGAGTGTCCTGTGAGCCAGCTCCACGTGCACCGTCTCGAGGCTCCTTCGCGGTCGCTAGCCCATTGGCTAGTAGCCCTTCACGAAGGCCAATCTTTTTCTACTTGGGCTCCCTGGTTGCTCCAGGCTTGCCCTCACTTACCCTTTCTGGGTAAGTTCCTCAGACCTTGCTGGTCTGCACAATCGTCAATCTTCATTTTCATCAAGACTTGCCGTTGCCAAGGCTTGTTGGGTCCAATCCGGTCGCCGACACCTCAGCACTCGACAGACATCGTGTACCAGCCCGAATCCTGCTCCTGGTCGCCGACAACGCCTCCTGGACCTTGTGGCTGAAGAGTCAAGACGACCGTCAACTTACCTGAAGCACTCGACATCGGTGGGCATCTGCTCATCGCCTTCCTGGTCACTGGCTAGTGACCCAGACTCTGTCCCCTCTGCTTTCAGGTTCTTCAGATCTCCGATCCACCCTTGGATCCACCCGGACACTTTTCACTTGGTCGCCAGCAGCACTTTGCAGCAGATCGCCATTCAAATCGACGACGAAACCCGACCCCGAAAGGCACCTATGCACCCGGCTTCCTGGGTGAGGTAACAAGAGTACTCCGGTGCTCCCGTGGGTAGAGACTCTAGAACGACCTAGTTCTCAAAGGGTTTGCTCCAAGTCCTCCTTTAAGTGTCCCTTTTCTTTAAATTCCAAACCGCGACTTTCTCCATAGAAGTTAACGGCGATTCGCGGCTGTGTTACTACACTGCACGCGTCCCCGTGGGTCCCCTGTGTCACTACCTTGGGTGGTTCCTTGTGGTCCAAGCACTTCTAGAGGCTCTAGGCCTAGTGTCTAGCTCAGTCATGGTTCTTATACCACTTTATTGGTATATGGTTTGGTACGCCTCTAGGGCCCAAACGTGTATTTGTGCTATTACTGTGTTTAAATAACTTATAACTTATGTATTTCGAACTCTAGCCTCATAAAGAGACTAGAGGGGTGTGTTTAGTAATAAATACATATATTTTGAATATATACCTGGTGTGGTGCTCTTTCATTTGGTCACTCAAGAGATTATAGACTGGTAAAACAAGCTGCTTTACATTCCTTCAAGACTTAGCCTGAAGGCTGCTCTCCATAGCTACCACTAGGATAGCTTTCAATAAAGGTTGTCTTTAACCTATCTCCAATAAGGGGTTGTTTGGACTGGTGCAAGGTGCCCACTATAATTAGTGGACAGCATATGCCAGGCCAACTTCTCACAC